>JAODLL010027962.1:21047-77897 GCA_026546735.1 Forbesichthys agassizii | reverse complement strand
ACACACACACACACACACACACACACACACACACACACACACACACACACACACACACACACACACACATATATATAAGAGCATATATAAGAAAGTCCTGAGTGTGTGCATTGGATTGTTGAGGGTATCATTACATTCTCCGCTCTATGGCCAGCCGTCTAGTCCATACAAAGAGCTTCTTTCAGCAAAGCTACAGTTGGCTGGTGACTGTGTAGCTTTGGAACATTTGAATAATGTGGCTAGCTGGCTCCCCTCTACTGCCTGTCATTCTATGAAATGACGGGGAGGGATATGGAAACAAAAGGCAGAACGACTGATTCATATGGGATCTGTACAGGTTTCTCCAGTTAAGGAATAACAGCCAACTGCTTTTGGTTCCGCTCTAGTGACACCTGCAATACACTGTACTGCTGCAGGTTGCTTTAGTTAATAGGTCAGTCTGTGTGTTGGGCTCTCCTGTTTTGTCCAGTGTGTTTACTTCCAGTTCACCTCACCCTGCCTTCTGCACTCCTAGCCTACATACTAAACATGGACAGACATGCAATATAATTCAGGGTAAATGTGTGTTACTGTAAGGTATGTTCATCAAAATAAGGTTAAGTAATAATGGATGTTGAAGTTGTGTCATTAATGTTATATTATTAAATGAACAGAACTGCATACCGTACTGGTATGAAGCTCGGGGATATTTACAGATAATGTTTTGACAACTGCAACATAGGTCTAGTCATATAGCTTACATATCACATTAATATCCTACTAGTAATCCTGACCCCGTCATTCAGAGTAAATAATTAACAGCTCACTAATAAACTAGGATAAACCCAAATCAGAGCTCAAAATATAATAGACATTCCGAGATGCAACAGGATAATATCACTGACAAAATGACAGGTTTGTAAAAACGCTGTACCTTATGTATTAAAGGAGATAAACAGCTTGCACATAGTAGTTGCATTAGCATTTGCACCCTGCATACCATACAGTAAGGTAACTTCTGTACTCGACCGAGGACAACGGTTTAACAGATTATGGTACGGTGCCGTACCGTACGGTAAATAGCCTGTTGTTTCATTTGAAATGCTTTGCATGTTCCACTAAATAAGACAACATGTTAATTCTACTAAATAGTTGAGGCACACGTCGTTCTATGCAAATTGGGTTTAGACTTCATATAATTGGGTGTTAAAGTAGTACCTGTATTTGTTGCCGTTAGTTTGACAAAACTATCTAAACTAGGCCATGCTGGCTTTCAGGTCGTACCGTGTGTACTTAAATCTAGAGAAGTACTGTGTGTCAGTGACACAATAAAACCACAAAACAAACAGAGTCCCGTGTCACGCGTCCACTTCCATATGTTTCTGTCCACGAGGCCCCATAGTTACCGTACGGTACTGTTAAAGCTCCCTTGTTCAAAGGTGTTTGTCAATTTGAATAGTTACATGGATGACAAAGTTGTTGCTTAAGACAGTTTACCGTACCTAAAACCTCGCTCAAAAATCACATTAGCGATTTGGTAACTGTGGTGTTGACAAACGTTAGCAGCTAGCATTCAAGGCTGCCTACAGTAGCTAGCAAATCACATCCAGCTTAATGTTATCTGGTGGTTAGCATAACTCGCGAATTACGTTAGAGCCAGTCAACGGAAGCATATCCCATGTAAAGAGCATTTTACTTACACTGTCGATTTACTCGGCCACTGGTTGTGCGTCTAAAAACTTGTCTAAATCGAATGTCATTGTCTCATTATTTTTAGTAAATGACTTTTCGGCTGGATCATCCTATTACTCCGATATCAAGCCATAGACCATGGTGAAAATGATGCTGAGAGGGAGGGCGAGACTGGTTCGGTTCTGTTGTTGTTGCTGCCAAAAACTAGAGCATATTGCGCATGCACTGCTGCGAATGTCACAGGAATGCTGTCATCTGATTGGTCAATGCTTGGGTACGTTTGATTTGGCACAATAATTCACGTTACTTAATTCTCGTCAATGGATCTGAGCACCTTAAAAGGCAAAATTAGTGTCATTTTCATCGTTCACGAATCCATTCAAATAAAAAACAGACATGATTGGCTTTTGGATATTGTTTTATTAACGGGTGCAAGTTGGTAATTTGATGCAATATGAAAATGCTAAAGATAGAAAAGAATAGAATTCAATAGAACATATCATATTCTAATTTAAACAATATTGCATATATATAGAAAACTATAGAAATGTTAGGAACTTTTAAAAAGATATATTAAACATTATATATACAGTATACTTTTTTTCGTTTTTCCATTTTTGTGACAATGTGAAATAATATGATGCTTCTTGATTGCAATTAAGCTGACACTGACAACAGTTCATTAAAAAAAGCTACATTGTATGATAGTCTGTCAACAAACCACATTTTAGGGCCATATACAGTGTGTGTACATACATACATACATACATACATACATACATACATACATACATACATACACACATATAGAACATGTATTACAAGATAATACAATATTCTAGATACATCCATTAATACTATATCTTATATAATATTGAACAATATTATTTAACTAAACTTAAACTAACTTAAACATTTAAACTTAAACATTCACTCAGACACGCACGCACACTCACACATGCCCACACACACACACACACACACACACACACACACGCACACACACACACACACACACTAGTTCTGACAACAGATGCCCATTCGGCAGGCCTCACACAGGCTCTTTTGGTGAGGTTTCGTCTTCTTCACTTCGTCAGAACGTGTTGACACGTCATATTCATCCTCTCCATAGCAGTTCTTTCGGATCTTTGAGAACAACTTCAGCAAGGTGCCCTCCACCTCGTCCTCAGAAAACCCCGGGAGGTAGAATTGACCATCAGGGCAACTCCGACAGGCCTGCCCAAAGGGCCGCATGATCACCGTGCCTTTGCCCACCTCACTCCTCAGCCTGTACCTGAACAACACCATCACCCTTGCAGAAGTCCAGGTTTTAGAGCAGCCACCACAACGGAACCTGTTAAAATGTTTTACAAAAGCTGTTATTGAGACTAAATATTCAATGCTACAATGCATCACTTATTGATTAGTTATTACTTGTATCGTAACAAACTTGTGCTCTCCTTATATAATTAAAGAGTTATGTGATTGTATGCTAATACACATTTGGTCAAATTCAGCAAAACATCTCCTCACGCCACATAACAGGCTAGTTGCTTGTTATTTGTGCCTGTTACTCTGAAAATAAACTGCAACCACACAACCATATCCTAGTTTTTGTCCTTGTGTGTCCAGTGTGGGGGCGGAGCATCTGAGGGAGCACCCTATGGCATTAAAGGGACAGGTGCTTTTGTTTTGATGAGTTCAAATATCAACACGCTTTCTCCAGCATCACTTACAGGGCCTTGAGTTTGGTACTGTGAAAAGCACCATATCAAATGTGCAGTAACTTGCTTTACCACATAGCGGCGCTGTTTAATTATTGTACAAATGAACTGCTAAAAAAAAATGATTGTGTGATGTAAGCCTACTCTCTAAAAATATATATTTACATTGTTTTTCATAATACGTTAGCCTACTACTAATAGTAGACTAGCAATAATAATGTAATAATAAGACATAACCAATTAGGCGACTATGAATTTTGTTGTTATCATAATTACCTATAACTAGCCTATATTAGACTAGTTTCAAATATATTCTCTTTAACCCGCTGTACAGGAATAGCATCACTGTATGTGCCACCTACTTTCCGTAAGCACAATGTTTGTAGACTTTCCACCCACGCTTCCTCTCCTCGTTGGTAACTGTGTCTGTCTGTCTGTAGTTGAAATTCAGGTTCCACTGGTCTCCATAATCCAGCTCTGTATCTTCCTCCAGCAGGTTCAGAAAGATGTCCAGCCACACAGAAGGGAGCCACTCTGTAAGAGTATGCAAGTGTAAGCAACTATCATCACAAAAATACCCCAATGAGCAGAATAATGCAATCATTTCTCAAACATGTACAGTTAATAAATAGCCCTATTCTGCAAGACCTACAAATTTGAGAAAAAAAAAAAACAGAAAAGAAAAAAAAAACAGCTCATAGGGTTGATATGGGCTATCACATTGTTATTACAGTATACTATTAACAATGTTCTGTTGCCTTGAATAATGCCACACAAACTGCTGTAAATAGTATATCGTTTCATATTATTGCTAACCCACATTTTCTTTCACCTACCTGTGCTCATGATGCTTGACGCTTGTAAGGCAATATAAGAGGATTCTACTCGGTAATGCCGCGGGATTGTTTTTATCCACCAGTCCAGAAAACGAAACCTAAAGCTTAGTTTCGGTTTCCAAACAGCGCAGATGACTTGACGTTGGCTGTTTGTTTGTTTGATTGTCTATACTGTTGCTTTCCATTTGTCCATAAGAAATAAATTACCTGCGCCTCATTTGGATAGGCTGACTTCTGGCTATTAAACATTTGGCCTAAACCGCTCAAAGACAAGATACTGGGTAATGCTGCGAGAAGAGAAACAATTAACCGCAAGACATATTTCTCTGTTTCAAAGCCAGTCCAGCTAATAATATTATGACGTATTAATTACATTTCAATTTATAAAAGATGGCAATTCCTCATGTAGGGGTAGGGTACACAATTAGGCGTATATCCAACTGGGGAACTGAGGTACTACAGGGTGTGTGAGGAAAAAATAAAGACAATTATTTTGTATTTATGGTTTAGCCTATTTAAGTATTAATTAATAAGTGTTGACATGGGTTAACCGATTTAATTTGGATGAAAAGTACTTATATATTTCAAAATAACAATCTATCTGTTGAGACTAGAAAATAACCCTGTGATGTAAGCTACATAGCTAGGATTATAATATTCACTTGTAATTAATTTTTACTTTGGTAATGATTTAACATCCATTAAATTGTAAAAATGTTTTGGTTGTACTTGGAAAATGAAGTTAGCGAACCACCCCGTTAGTGGTTAACTTTGGACTACTGGATAAATCATATGCTATTATGCGGACACGGCCGTTAGGGGTGCTATTGTGCCATCTCGTTAGACATTTTCTCATAATAAGTAGGCTGCTTATCACAAGAAGACTCACAGACGTAAAACCTGGAACATTTTTCTAAAACTGTATGCTTCTACAACTAAATTGGCTACTTTAATTTCTTGAAACATAAAAATCCGTTCTATCTGTAAAGCCTACTTTGACTTTCTGGCCTGCTTGCCTCTCAAATAATCATTAGTCATTTCATAACACTAATAATAGAATAACCTCAACATCCTGTGACACAGGTATGTAGCTACGCATTTCTTTTTAGTCTCGTGTATGGGGCTTTAAGCACATACACGCAGCGCACACAAGCATGCATATGCACATGCACACACACATACACACACACACACACACAAACAATTCCAGATTCTAGCTGTCTCCAGTTTTCTAAATGATTTGTTTATGGTTTATGGTGATGTATTGGCTCTTCTACCCCACCCAGTAAGCTACTAAATTGAAATTATTAACAGAAAGGATTGCCCTACAGCTAACATTTAGTAAAGTGTTAATTGTGCTTTAAATATGGGTTCATATTTGTCATGTAAAAATAACATTTACACAAGCAGTGAGATATTACTGTGCTGTTATAACCTATATATAACATAGTAACTAATGCACTATAATATAAATTAAAACCACTCCACGAGGTTGGCTTAGCAGTTGTGAGGGACTCACATTCCTCTCTACTCCTCTCCCTATACTGTACATCTCTTATAGGCTCACACCATTATTTGTCCCAATATTTAGAATACATAATATCTATGCAATGCAGAGATACTATAGTATATTGCATGCAGAAGTATGGCAGAAGCCAAACCACATATAGAGAACAATAAAACTAAAGGTGGATTGTTATTTCACAGTGTATGGTATAGTGGCCTCTCACTACAAGGCATCCACATAGCACATACAAAGATTAAAGTGCACACACACACACACACACACACACACACACAACTGTGCACACCTTTCAGTGCCACATGGTCGTGTAAATATGACCTCACGGCCCCAGGCTCTACACAGTCACCTTATACTCAGGTGTGACATTACAGCATTAGAATAGCATGCTAGGAAAACTCACACAAGCCAGGAAGATATTATCGCCCGAACATCCACATAACACACTTACCCCATGCTTTGTTGTTGTGACAATGTCATTATGTGATGATTAAGGTGTTCCATAAGAGTGTTTCAAATGTTTTTCAACAGCAAACTAAAGATGTTCTTTTTACCGATTATGATAAATGATCATGTAACCCACACTTAAGGTGAGGCAGATGTATTTATTAATTACTAGAAAATATGTTTTACTATCATTGTATTTCTTTGTCTTAGATGTTCAGTAAATTTTAACAAATGAATGTGTACTTACCAAATTAATGAGTTAATGTATTTGCTAACAAAGTAAATGCATTGGAACAAAAACCTATGCTATAAGAAATACATACTGTAAATAAATAAAAAGAAACTCAGTTTTAGAGTAACATTGGCTTATGATGAACTCAGTGGCTCCCGATCCACTGAAGGGACTGGAGAACTCTGTCTCGGCAAAGATATGCTCCGGAATCAGGCTTTGTAAGCTCCAGGCATGGGTTTACTTCTCACCACCAACCCAGGCCCAGACCTGCAACCAGGTGACTCAGAGTGAGGGAAAAATGTGGGCGGGAGTGCAAGGCACTGGGCGTGTTACCAGAGGCCATGAGCGCATTCCTCTGATAAGGGTGCGGTCTCTATTTCAGCCTCTGTACAGACGAGTGTGTTTACTTATTTTATGTGCGTGTGATGCTACACACACACACACACACACACACACACACACACACACACACGTGCACGCACGCACGCACGCACGCACGCACGCACGCACGCACGCACGCAATGTGTCCATCTCACAGTCAATAATGGTAAGAATGTTTGAATAAATAATTTTAAATCTATGTATGCATGCAAAACAGGAGAGTAGAGTGTAGGTATGGTTGTGTGTGTGTGTGTGTGTGTGTGTGTGTTTGAAAGAGTTCATAGGCAAATTTCCATCAGGGCACACCCTGAGATGTAAGCATTACGCACCCATGCGCAAGTCTACTTGCATTGTGTGCTCAAACATGCGTGTGTGTGTAAGCGTGTGTGTAGCCTCTGTCACTATCAGGGGCTGTTAACAGAGGTGTGTTTCATCTGATAGACAGGACAGACATAGGACGGCCCACATGCACACACACTGTCACCTACATGTAGTCAAACGCTTGTGGTTTTCTCTCTCTCTCTATGTGTGTGTATGTGTGTGTGTGCACACATGTATGCGTGCGTGCTTGCATGTGTGTGTGTGTTTGTGTGTGTGCATCCATCATCAGTTAGTGATGTTTTGTGTAATAACACCTCAAGACACATAATAGAACATATTTTGGACCACATGTTGTTTTCCACTGGTAGCCTACATGTTCCTCAAACAAAATACCTGTAGTGGAGCCGAACAGAGAAGTGAGCAGTTGGGTGTTGTTATGTTATAAAACGTCTGATTTGTCATGATTTTGCCTAGCAGAAAATCTTCTTATTTTATTTTCAGACAAGAAGAAAACTAACGCTTTAATTTCAGGATAAGTGGTCCATGGTCTACTGATAGTCTAGGATACTGTACAAGAAATAATAAGTTATGGTGCAAATTAATAACCCTACTAACCTACTGATGAGAATTATTAAAGCATAATAGACAATAAGCTAGGCCTCGGCTGAGTTTGAAATATGCCACTCACAGCCAGCTTCCAATGATGAACTAGAGGCGGAGTTTCAGCACTGGGAATGCCCTGGCGATGAATCAAGCTACCCGCTTCTTCCTTATTCTCTCTGGAAGGTCCGGGACATTCACCCGCTGAGAGAACCGCCAGACGGGCCTGAAGCCTGCGTTGCGTCGCCCGTGGTTTTAATTTCTTTGTTTCTTTTTTAAATGTGGGTCGAATTGTGCCTGGTAAAAGAAATGTGTTAAACGGGATAGAAAGGATTCCTAGCGGGGAATCATCGGAGGTCACGCCAGGTAGAGCGATACTCTACTATCATACAAAGTGGAGACCGCAGAACGAACAAGGAAGCCTTCAAGTTTCTGCAGTTAGAGGTGAGTAACTATGAATTGAATGGTTTGCTTGATCAGGGTGATAGCAGGAATACGTCTATAAGGTGCAAAAGTGTTATATTGTTTTATTGTTTTACAATGATATGCTATTCTATATTCTATTTTTACTCCACTATATGCTATTCTATTTATATTATATTCGTGT
This sequence comes from Forbesichthys agassizii, assembly GCA_026546735.1. Taxonomy (NCBI): domain Eukaryota; kingdom Metazoa; phylum Chordata; class Actinopteri; order Percopsiformes; family Amblyopsidae; genus Forbesichthys; species Forbesichthys agassizii. The sequence continues at coordinate 69,556 of JAODLL010027962.1, read as the reverse complement.
TTAGTTCTCATCAGTCCACATGAATGATGAAATGTGGCATCATTGAATAGTATGAGAAAATGAACTGCCAGTTTATTTATGCAATAGCCTCCCCAGAGTAATACATTATTGTGTAAAATTGCACAAAATTCCAAACTTGAAGTAAGCCTACACAATAAATAGGCTATAGCTTACCTTACTCAGTATTATTCTTTAGCGCAACTAAGACTAACGTAGCCTATTCAATGTGTTAATAAAGAATAACAGAATAACATAGTAAGTTTGTTACACCACGGCTGGCTAATATGACTTAATCATGCAGCCCTATCTGTTCCTCATAGACTCATCCTGAAGACAAAAGTAATAATCACGTAGTTCCGTAAGTGTTTTTTCCCTGCTGTCTATAAAGTGATAGTTCACACTACCAATATGCCCAAAGGCTTCTTGATGTATTCATTTATTCAAGGCTGCTGTATTTATTCATTGTGTTAAGTAACTAGAACAGTGTGTATTTCAATACATGTTGATTGAGTGTGATATTTGTGTTTGCATGTGTCAATGAAAAGAAAGCGATTGATAGATAAATATAGAAAGATGAAAAGATAAGCACTGTTGTGTTTTTCCACACGTTACAGTTTCAAAAATGTATTTGGAAGTGGAGAGTATAGGCTACTGTATTTATTTGGCTGTATAACAGTTGGAAAAAATGGCATCCAGCTGCAGAACTGACATGTAGCTGCTGGTGTTCTGTCTGAATTACACCAGCGCCTGCATACACATTGTCATATTACATTGATACAGGACAGGTGATGTCGTATTGCCCAACAAGAACAACAGAACAACATGGTTCTGACACATCCTCAGAAACCTGTTTTCAGCTATTCATTTCTCATACTCTTCAGCAAGAATAATTAAACAAAACAACCTGACCGTTGAGCTAAGCTGGATCAGTGATGGTGTTTGCTTAGCGAGGTGTGTTGAGGTGTGCACATCTAGTGTGAGATAGAAAGTTGCATGCATTTCATGGATGGTATTCACTTTTGATTTCATTTAAGCGTCGTTCACATTTTGAGATGAAGCACCCCCCCAACTTCCCATGTCAACGTTCTTACGGGAATGCAAGAATGTCAACGTTCTTGTCTGAATATTGAAATGAAGTGCGTGCAATGTAGGTTTATTGCCTCCTGCCTAACCCGTAAAGATTTAGAGTTTAAAAGTAGCTTTGTTTATGACACTGAAAAGCAACCCTGCCCTTTTATAACAAACACAAAGCATAGCACAGTTACTACAGTGTAATACAAAGCCATATTATATGTTTTGCATTTTTGAGTAGTCAGTCTGATAACAATTACAATGGTGTTGTGGGAAGGTGGTAGTGTGGAAAAGGTGAAAACAATGGCTTCTCTCGTCTCATCATATTCACCCTGAGGTCACCACCCATGTTTGTGCTATAACTGTATGCTCTCGAACAAACCCTGCCAGCATCATGGGCAGAACAACTTGGTTGAGCCGGTGCTCTTCAGAGTCGTTGGGTAGATATTGTTAATTAACTGTATTGGTTGTGGTGAACTTTGAGGCAGGCATGTTCTGTTCTTATATGCATGTATCAGACAGTCTTCCACTTTCAACAGGTAAGTGCAAATCTCTCACGTCAGGGCCTGCTGTTTCCGCAAATATCCGCCCCGATGCAGAGCAAGTGGCTACTAGAATGAATAGAAATGAACACAATCACACACACTCTCTCCATAGAAATGATTTGAACAAAATCTTAAATTAGTCCATGAAACTCGCCGTCTGCAGCCAAAATGGCCAGGGTATCCTAGCCACCATGGAACTTTCCTATACGGAATGAAACGACCACAAGTTCTAAATTCTATGGTTGGAACTAAGAGAGGAAACAGGATGCCAGCCATTATGCTAGGCGCATGAGTCACCATAGTGCAGAACATAGCATGTTAGCCCTAGCGCCGGGCCAGGCTATATGCTAGCCAGTGACTAAGTGGCTTCTGCCTGAACTATTCTCTGTGATTGCATGTTAGGGCTCGAACACGGTCTATCGCTACATGGTGCCCCTGGGTATGTGAACCAACATAACACGCGTGGCTAACACACAACACACACCGAAATATCTTCAGCAAGGTGGCACCCTTGACATACAGCCTGAGTAGGACGGCAGGTCTCCATGGTGATGGATCCAAACAGTGTTAAACACTTCCTGCTGTGGTTACATTGCTTGAATGCAGGGAAGAAGTCACGTTAGCCAGCCACTAAAACAATAATATTATAAATTGTGATTGACAACAGGGGTACCTCATGTAGGAATAAATGATTGGAACAGTTGCAGTATAATTAAACAGGATCTATGCTATGTTTTATTGCAACTAAGCTTTGTATTTTTGTTGTTGTTATTATTGGATTTTGAAAGCATTGTCCTCTGTGTCATTCATATGAAATTCATATTTGATCTGAAATTTAAAAAGTCCCTAAACTGATTTAGAAGGTGAAAGTAGTTTGAAAGAGTAGCTTTGCCTTTCTGGTCTCTCTAGCTGCTCCGAACTATCTCCCGTGTGTGTTTAATTACACCCTCAAAATCCATAGAGAGAAACACAATGTCTTATTTGTTGCAGTGGGAACAAGGAGCAGGGAGGCCCCCGTAGAATTTGCATTATCTTCCCATTATGTGTTTCTCTTAACGTGACACGGATTCCTGAAGCTGATCGGAGCAAAAGCCATACGTGTGAAACACCTGCATGTCAAGCTTACTCAACAGAGATATGGCCAACCTGTTCATACAGCGCTAAACAACTCCCCCTTTTAATCCCCTAGCCTACCCTTGTTTTATTCTTTTGTTACTCCCAGTCTGTTCATACTAGTTACGTATACTTTTCTTTTACAGTTATTTTCCTTCCCTGGTTCTCAAACCAGACAGAGTCTAGGTTTACGTGAACACAGGGATGACACGTCATTGCTAAACACTAAAACTAAACTAATCTAAACTCATATCAAGTTGGTAATTAAACAGGGTGTTTTATGTTGTTGCTAAGAGCTGGCTAAGAGCTGACTCAAATGAACCTTAATGCTCAGAAGGCTCCTTATACGTCAGTCATCATAAATACATCTTACAATACATTAAAGTTAAATATAGACAATAGAGAGATAATTATGGTTATTTTGCATTTGGAAATAATCCTAGGTTTGAAATATTTGTTCAATGGATTTATTTGTTCCTCTCTTCAAAAGACCTTTGGTCTTTAGCTCATTTTAAGTTTCTAGGATATGTTATCTTAGTTTCTAAGCACCATCTTAGAGTTGCCTTTGTGCAGTTTTGTTAAAGGGATACTCCTTGATTGGGATATATCGCCTGTTACAGCCTGTGTTCTTTTGTTTTACTATAATGGTTGTACATCTTCTGTTAAAGACAGGGTTAGTTATTCTCAGGAATGTTTGCTAACTTCGAGCTCAAATAAAAACAATATCACCCCATGGCTCTGATCCACTAGGAGATATTAGGTGAATTTCCCAAAACATTTATTATCATACAATTAGCTTGCAATAGCTGACTTTACCATTAATTCTGACGTTGGTACAGATTGTTCAGTGTTGAGTCAAGTCTCTCTTACGTGTTGGCAAGTAGAATCTTGCTTATAGTTTCCCTGCAGCTATTTAGTCTTTACTTTTTGCTTCATGCCTGACAAAGTGTATTTACCATGGCATTACATATATGGTATATAAGAGTGTAATTAACACTGAATACACAAATGTCTGACCTTATCCCTACAGGAAGAAACTATTTTCCATCCTTGCAGCAATCTTCTCTTCAACCATGGCGCACCGCTCTCAAAGTTCATCTGTTGGTGATAACTCGCTGGACCCCAACTATCTGCCACCACACTATCGTGAAGAGTACCGCCTAGCTATTGATGCTCTGATAGAGGATGACCTACATGTAAGTGTAGTTGCAGTAGTTTTCAAATATTGTAAAACAACGGACAAACAAAAGAAAAACTATTTGCAACTGCAGGCTGTAAACAACTAACCTGGTGTAACCACGCTCCATTGGGAAGTGTTCCCAGTCGTATCCTCCTACTTGGCGTAGACCTCTGGTTAATTTTGAAACAGCACTGAACCAATCGCCGTTGCAACAAAAGTTTTGATAGCCTCATCTAGCTCTACCACCATTTTGAAACACGTTTGCCGTCAGAAGGGTGACTATGCAAACACTAATGGAAACAGGGCTTCCAGACTATAATCTCAGTGAAAAGAAATTGAGTTGAGGTTATATTCGGTGACGTAAACATATTTTACCATTTAATTTTTTATGATTTCTTCAACTGTAAAGTACTTTGCTGCAACCTAATATGAAAAGTGCTATATAAATAAAGTTTTTTTAAATTATTATTATTATTATTATTATTATAAAGCATAAAAAGCACAACATACAAAACATTGAACTAGACTCAAAGTAACATTAAATGACCAGGTAGAGAAAGTTTGTTCCTATGACAATATTGTCCCCCCATGCACAATGTCTACTTTGAAAGAGGTCCTCCACAAAGAGGCCTGTTCAGTGGATTATGCGTTGTTGGTTCACCCCTCTCCTGTCCTATCAGGGCTACTACGAGTTCCTCAAGGGCTCAGACGTGGTGGATTTCTTGGCGCGGACTGAGATCGAACATATCAAATCCACAATCCATGCGCCCAGCCAGACAGCCGGTGTACCAGAGCTCACCTACCACGACGGCGCTCCAGAGGCTGATGGCTTGTCATCTGACACCTACTGGCCCATGAACTCTGACCTGGATGCTCCCGGGCTGGACCTGGGATGGCCGCTGCAGCAGCACAGCTTCGTGGGGCCGACGGAGGTCACGACGCTGGTGAACCCGTCCGATCCTGACATGCCCAGCATCAAGGAGCAGGCGAGGAGGCTGATCAAGAATGCACATCACGTGAGTGGAAGAGAGAGAGAGAGAGAGAGAGGAGAGAGGAGAGAGAGAGAGAGAGAGAGAGAGAGAGAGAGAGAGAGAGAGAGAGAGAGACGAGATGAGGAGCGAGCAGGAGAGACATATGTACAAACTTGCAGCTGGTGTACTTCCAGCAAGAATGCTTGGAAGGAACACATCGGTGTCGATCAGCTCGCAGCATTCCTTCACCGCATGCTTAGAGTGATGAATACAAAGACATTTAACGTGGCACACCTTGATTTGTGTGCAGAAATCCTCTTGTGGTTGAAAACAGTGTTACAAAAACATTGTTGATTGATGTTTCTGTAACACCTCCCAAACACTGAGTGGCTGGCTCTCCTTTCTACTCCTGGTGTAAACCTGTCCTGGACACATGGTACATGGACATGTTATGGTCATGGTGTGGAGATATTGGGGCTAAAGCAACACTATCTCACTATCTGTCTGTTTAGAAGTTCAATGAAGCGTACTGATGTTCATTCAAATGCATTAATTCAAGGCTTCCCACACCCACCGTGAGATAAGGACATTTCTTCCATGAATATCCCCTTTGTCCGCCTTATCATTGTAGCTAACATGAAGGAAGCAGTGTGTCATTCTGCTACCACTAGCTTTTCAGATGCAGTACACTAAAGTCATAATATTCTCAGCCTGTGCATTTGTCAAATGTCACTGAAGCAGTCCAACCTGTTTGTATGGGTGGTGGTGGTGGTGGTGGTGTTGTTGTTGTCTGTCCTCCGTTCCTCTCTTTGAAGTGAGTAGTCATATGTATGAATTTCTTCTTCTGTCGTTGTCTTTCATGTGTGCGTCTGTGGTTTGTGGTGTTTCAACGTGGTGTACACGCTGTACCAGTTAGAGAGAAAAAAGTCCAATACCACTGTTGACACAATTAAACGAGTCCCTTTGTACGCACATCAAGGGTTATTAATGCAAACATTTCATTTATAAAGGGAGTTATGACACATGCTATTGAGGAAAATGATATTTTGAGCCACCATCTTTCCCTTATTTATTATAAAATAACACAAAACATTAGATTATCATATATACTGTGCCTGACCTTGAAACAATGACTTACTGTGTAAAATGGACAGGATTTAATAGATGTTCGTGTTTGATATACCTCTGCCCCAGGTTATTGCCGTGGTGATGGACATGTTCACGGATGTTGACATTTTTGCTGACCTTTTGGATGCTGCAGCTCGTCACGTCCCGGTCTACATCCTATTGGACGAGCAAAATTCACATCACTTTGTAACCATGGTGACCAACTGCAGAGTTAACCTGGAATTAGTTCATGTAAGAGCACGCTATCAACTTCTCTCAGAAGCTGTGAATTATGCCCGTTGCACACTGCAGGCGTATCTGGTGCGAAGCAAGCGCAAGCGTTTTCGGGGCTGTTTCTCCGACACGCTTTGCACAATGTCTGCAGACTGCCGGCCGGTTTTGATCTGCCCCGCCCCCCCCCCCCCCTGCCTCGCAGCACTCTCTCTGTAATTTTCTCATGAAATACGTTGCGCTGCATTGATTGTGCAGTGTTAACATAATAGTGTGCATGTTGTAGGACAGTAAACGTAGATGCGCAAATATATGAACATATTATGACAACGTTTCAGGCGAGCAACAACGTTCCATACATTTGGACGTACAACAACTGCGGGGCAGGGAGAAACATGCAAAACGTCTTCTTTCAAATGATCACTTGTAGTGTATACCTATGGTGTATTAACATTGCACGCTATGTAAAAACGCGAGGCAGAAAAAATGGACTCCCAGCGACTGCACAAGCAGCGTCCGCCTCGCTCGCAGTGTGCAACAGGCTTTACAGTAAAAGCTTATCTACATAATATTGTGCAACCATATTCCCTATAATTTGGGTTTTACAGATGATGCGTGTAAGAACGGTGGCGGGCATTACATATTTTTGTCGGACGGGGAAGTCCTTTAAGGGCCAGGTTAAAGACCGCTTTCTACTGGCTGACTGCAGAGCTGTACTCAGTGGGAACTACAGGTGAGCAGTTCTAGATCATTTAATTCCCACGCAAAGACTTACTTTGTGGGTGTTTTTTGTACTATTGTGAGAATTACATGCTGATTTAACAATATCCCTTTTTCTTTATCGTCTTTCAGCTTTATGTGGTCCTATGAGAAGATCCATCGCTGCATTGCGCACCTCTTCCTCGGGGAGCTTGTTGCATCATTCGATGAAGAGTTCCGCATCCTCTTTGCCCAGTCACATCCTCTGGTTATTGACAAATCTGTTATACCACTTGCCAACTCAGAGACCAGCAGCACCAGCAGTTATTTAAGCAGCCAGTTTGGTATAAAGAGAACCCAGTCATTGCGGAACCCAAGGAGCTTTCTTCGACAACCCGAGCTCCCTTCGGCCATCCCCTATGGAGATGCTGAACGCAACTCTGTACTTCCATTTAGAAGAAATGACACATTACGTCAATCCATGGAGTCCGGGCCAGGAATAACAATTGGGAAGTATTCACAGCAACAGTTCCACCTGCAGCAGTCTTTCTTTGATCAAGGAAGGTCCATAGTGTCCAGACAGATGGAACTAAGCTCTAGTGCTTTCAATAGACACAGCTATGCAGAGGGAACTCAGGAGAGTTACTCTTCTTCAAGGCAGTACATGAAACACAGAGTTATGAACAACCTAGATGAGACAGCCTACCACAAGTAAGTTGCTCTTTATAATAATAATAAGAATGATAATAATAATGATAATAATAATAATAATAATCTATATTTGTATATAATTTTCATACAGATGTTCAGCTCAAAGTGTTTTCCAGAAAGAGAATACATGCACAATCGTGCTTCCCATAACAAATACAAAAATGCAGAAAAAACACATTCATTAAAAATGGTAAAAGGTATCAGGTTTAAAAAAAAGAAAGAAATATAATTGATGCATAAAGCATTTCCCTTATCTTTTATGTTACTATGTCAGAATGTCAGCGCAATGCATATAGCACCATGCTAATCCGGTGGAGAAAGTGCCAGATGTTTATTCCAGTAGCAGTTATTAGTTATCAGTGCGTCTTTTATGGATGGTTATATCCCCTTGTACTCACTAACCTCAGTGTAGGAATTACCAAGACTCCCTCGTACACATACGAGGGCACTGTATAGCCTCAGATATACAGACCCTGCATGTATATTCACCAAACATCTACAGACTATTAGACTATGCTTGTTCAGTGGGATTGATACAGACAACAGGACAAAGCAGTGTTACTTTGATCTGCAAAATATAATTAGCCTGTACATCTATTGTATTTATAGAGCTTCATACCACCCTCACTTTCACGTCTTTGTACATGTATTTACAGGGAGCAGTCACAAGGTCTGCGTTTCTACAATGAAGGGCCTGGTCCCGGTTCTGGCCATGGACACTATGACAGACTTCGAGGCCAACCCACTCACCTTGCCATCGATCAGTATTCTAACTCAAGCTTCCCATCAGATCATCAATTTGATCCCCCACTTGTTGGAAACTATGGCCAAGAGTATCTTTCCTCTGATGACCTCAAAGGACCTGAAGGGCACCAGGCACCTCTAGCTGCGGGGATATATGGAGGAGGTTCATCACACAAGAGGCCTACCATAGGCCAAGCATATGCCTGTCAGAGCTCCCCAACGCAGCCCCACCCTCCAGAGAAGCAAGCTCCCCTAACGCAATCTGATCAAGAGCAGGACCAAGACTCAAGTGCCCGACAGGGCATGAGGAGTTGGAGGATCAACTCTTACCTCAGTACCTATGAGGACAGTGGAGAGGAAGGTTTAACTCAGCCTATGGGACCTGATGCTTTTGAAGATCCTCAGCCACCTAACCAGCCCGGGGCTGCTGAGGTTTCTGCTCCCCGTTTTGGTACAAAAGAGCAATCAAGTGTTCTCTACAAGCCCAGACCAGACATTCTGAGACCGCGCTTCGGGAAGCCCGTTGTGCCCGAGCACCCCGATAAGCCTTTTGCCCCGGCAACTACCCGGGATCTGGCTTCCTCCAGCACTGACTATAAGCCAACTGTGCTAGAGAGGAGCAGGGAGTGGGAGAGATCAGGGACACGGGAAGCGGGTGCAGATGTTGAGATGAAAGATGCTCCAGATATCACCCTCTCCAAACACGAATCCTTCCGCACGCGCATTAACCCGCTCTTGCAGCGGAGCTCACGTTTACGCTCCTCTCTTATCTTTGCATCTTCCAAGGGGGAGAAACACAGCGGAGACCTAGGCCTGAGGCCAGCTACTGAGGAAGATGATGAGACCACGTCGTTTCGCAGCACTTCGATTGTTGCACAGATTTTAGAAAAGAGGAGGTCCCTGTCTCGGGAACCTTTCAACTGGAGAAAAAGGGCAGATGAAATGCAGAATGAGTTGGACAAATCAAAAGAGACACCATTGAAAGAGGAGAGTCAAGAGGAACCTCAGAAAGATGTAAAACCTCCACCAGCTGAGGCGACTGCTCAAGTAACTATAGAGTCCCTCAAACCCCAGCAAAAGTCATCGATGAATATGAATGACCCTGCCAGTCGACTACAGTATTTCAAAGATCTCGCTGCCACAAGAAAAGTCTCAACCATAGGGACAGATTCATCAATAAAGGATAATGAACCAGCTGAAAAAAAGCCAGACTTCTCCGATAAGCCGCCTCCACGAACAAGTCATGTGACTCCATCTGTCTCAGTCACCCAGCCAGAACCCGAACTGAAGAAATCGGAGAAGCCTGACATCTCAGCAAAAATTGCAGAGCTCGCTCGCAGATCATCAGTCAGTAAACCCCCTGTGATCAATAATTTGACAAGCAAGCTTTCAGAGACATCTCCTGTTCAGAAAGAGGAGAGCACATTTGAGATCCCCAAAAAAGAACCGCTGAAGTCTCTGAAGCCCCTTGCTTCACCTAAATTCTTCAAGCGAGATCCTTTGAAGCTTAAAGCACTGAATCCACGTCGTATCTCTTGCGGTGAGGAGATTGTGTCAACGGATGCTACCGATTCAGAGAAGAGCGAGCTGAAAAAGTCCCGTTCTCATAGTTCTTCAACCATGACCCGTGCTGAATCGAAGGATATACTAAAGAACATCGGCTCTTGCACATCCATAAACACACTGGGCGGTGAAGGGAAGATTGAAGGGAAGAGTGAAGGGAAGAGTGAAGGGAAGCCGCTTGACTTCCTAAAAAAGCAGACACAAAGGCTGAAAGGATTTCTGGGACCTAAAGACCATAAAGACAAGAAATCTGCAACATCCGGAGATGAGAAGTCCATGAATACTGTGATGGAGGTCACTGAAGAGCCTAAAATAACCATCTCACCGTCTAAAGACACATGCTCAACTACCCAAGAGCAAACAGCAGCTAATCACAAAACAGCAACAGGAACGTCGGGCGCGTCCCGTTACCAGACCTCCAGTGGGTCTGTCCTGTTCAGTAGCAACTTGCGAGATGACACCAAGGTCATTCTGGAGCAGATCTCAGCCAACAGCCATAAGAACCGACTGGAAAGTAGGGAGGATGCAGGAGCGGACAAGAACAGCGACGGAGGGGAAAAAGTACTTGATAGACAGAACTCTATTAGGAGAAACCGGTTCCTTCGACCTCAGCCCAATACCCAGGAGAGGGAGGGGTTGCTGAAGAGGATAGAGAGTATGAGGAAAGAGAAAAAGGTCTACAGCCGCTTTGAGGTACCGTTCCGTAATAAAGATGAGGTTGGCAGCATTGGATTGAACATGCATGTAGTAGTAAAATCCAGGGCATAGCATGAAGCTATGAAAAATCGAATCTTACAGTATTGTTACAGGCCTACGTGCACTTTTCCTTCTCACATTCACATAGATGACTATTAATCGAAATAGTGTATGCTGCTTATTTATGTTAAGCTGTAGCTACCATAAACTCACCTGTTGTACAGCTAAGTGTAGATAATTCCAATTCATGTAATGGCGTACTGAAAAAATGCATTACGCTTTAAGGATCATAGTTATGAAAATGTGTGACAAGGTGAAACATGTGATGGGGAGGGAGAATGAGAGTTCACTCACTGTTAACCCTGTTGTTTTGTTAACAGATGGGGAATAGCCTGGGATAACTAAAGATGACCGCGAGGCCTTTGGTCAGGAGACTGTATTTATGCAAGATGATCAAAAAGACCCATTTCCCAAGAGTGCCAACGACAATATGAAAGTACCTCTACAGCTATACACAGCAGCCTTGGTGGATGCTCACAGGAGAAAAAAACGTGAAAATACCTACCTTAAACGACAAAAACAGTGATATTTGGAGTTTGGAATGTGCTTCAGCCAAGTCACGGTACTATGTTTGCCTTATAAGGTGATTGAGCTAAAGAAGAGTGTTTATGAGCCCTGTTGCATGGGCTAACATTTCACCAAGTAGTTAACAATAGAACAACTTTTACTGCACGTTTGAGCTTAAATACTGTAGATGTTCGTATGTGAGTGAAAAGTCTAGATTAAGAAAGAAAATTCGTGGACACCCATCATAGTAAGAAAGTTAATTAATGCCAGTCAACAAACAAGCTAACCGCAAATGTCTAGCATCAGTTGTATTTTTGTCTACGTGTGTGTGTGTGTGTGTGCATCTTCTGAGTGGAATACTGGTAATGTAGAAAATATGACTGTGGTTCTGTATGTGCTGTGCCAGCAGCATGCTGTGGAACTCGGCAAAGCCAGATGGACTATTATTAACCCGATTGTAAACCAAAGAAACTGGAGAGGAGTTTCAACAGTCGGGGGTGGACTAGATGGAGAACATAGAGCACTTACGTGAAATTAAAGAGGATAGAAAGGCGAGAAACACAGAAAGCAAAGTAGTCTACATTTGAGTTTGGTAACTAATTATGATGCAGTGAGAGTCTATAGTGAACTTCACCCTTGCAAGATACTGGTGTACTGTACTTTTCTCTAGGTGTGGCCCCATATCTCAGGACTATGTAAACCAAATATTCAGGGAAGGGCAAAACCTGTTGTGGCACAGGATCAGTGGAAATAACTAGCACTAACAATCAATGGCCATTGTCCTTTAATTTAAAATGCTATAATTGTGACTGAGCTGCAGAACTTCTGATGTCAGTCATCATCAACAGTATAGGAAAGAAGGGATGGTGGCAAATCATTGAAGTCTATACTGGAATGTGCACATGCACTCAGGTCTACGCCTTTATCAAGACTTCGAACCTGTTTATCTGCATATAGCTACATTGTACAATTAGAAGCACAAAATTCCATTAAATTAAAGTGGAGTCAGCGATTGTAAGCTAGCTGTCCATGCTGAAAACAATAAAGTGTTTCTACGCAGCCCTGGCTCTAAATGAGAACACAAAGTTGCCTAGCCTTGGCCATGCGTCCAATGTGTGGGGCGGAGCTTCTGAGGCAGCACCCTATGGCATTGAAGTGAGTGGTGGTCTTGTTTTGATCAAGTTCAAATATCAACAAGCTTTTTCTAGAATGACTGACACCACCCTTAATTGCTGTTTGTCAGAAAAGTCACCTGTGTATGTTGGAGTGATAATGAGCCTTTTTCAATACTACAGTATATGGACACTAGGATTTTTATAATTTTATGGAAGGGATGTTATTGTAAATATTAATATTAAAAAGGTTGGTATCTCTTAACAGGTTTGATTAAATTCATTATGATCTCAAAGTGCCTTGTAGTATACATGTTCAATTAATGTGGGAATATTGATCTTGGAAGTAAAGTTAATTTGGTGAATATGTTGCACAGGTAAATTGTATATATTTTTTAAAAACCATGAACTGTATTATGTTATGACAAATACTTTATTAAACCCTTCTAAAAACATAGAGAACAGAGTTTGTTTAAAATACATTGGTGTACATTATACATGACTGTACTATATACATTTTAGATAATACACATTTCAATAATGAAGAATTAACTTTATGAAAAGGATATTTAAATATGAAAATGTAGTGTATTAAAAGTGCATGTAAATAATGCAAACTGGCTTTGCCTGTGTAGACATCTGAAAAAGAACATTTTACAATTGAAGACTATTGAAGGACACGACAATACACATATTTGATTTGAGAGTCTACGATTAAATTCACTGACCATGTAATAGGAGAGACTTGTTTTGAATGTTATCTTTCTTAGTAAAATAAGTTGACCAACCTCCCAAATCTCACAGCTGTATTGCAATATTCCTAAAATACAATGGATGAACAGCTCAGTAACAAAATAAATTGAACAACAGAAAGGAAAACCGACCAAGGCATGGCAGTCATCAGCTCCATCGTGCAGTGGTGATAGCTGAACACATGGAAGAAGCATGACCTTGTGTAACTAAAGGACTTTTGTCCTTTGACACTGCAAAGTCGATATTTACTCTGCGGCTGTCTCTCCTGACTTCTGTTGCTTTCTCAGAGCCTCCAGCTCATCTTCCAGGTGGTGTAGCTGGGACAACTTGACTTGTTCTAACAAGGTAATGAAACAAAGCCACCTCAGACTAGCAGTTAAAGGGACACGCCTCGATATGTCTGGAATTGCCCTTGTGGTAAGAAAGCAGCATTACAAAAACATGTTGGTTTGAATTGCGTACCCTTTTGACACCTCAGCGCCGAGTGTCTTACACTCCTCTTGCAGTTTCTACCCCTCCCCATCACATAGTAACATACCCTTTTTGTGCACAGTTGCATGAGAAACGTATACTGCGCAGGAATTTAGTTTTGAAGCTATAACACAATGAATCACCTACCTTTTAGAAAATCAATACATAGCAAATGCAGGTCGGTATAAATAATCATTTTACTGTACACAAAAACACAAGTGCATGTAACATATGCAAAGTTGCTAACACAATGAGTACTCACCAGCAACGCACAGCTGAATCTTTACATTTTCAGCACTCTGTATTTCAGCTGGAAGTCTGTCTGTGGTCTAAACAGAAGTACAGTAGCAGGTTAAATTAAGCATATGCAAATAAGAACTGTTTAGCATATCTATGATTATATCTATGATATCTTTAATTTCCACATTTCAATATTTTACTGTACAAAAACAGACTGCAGATCCTTGTGTTGGTCAATCAGTTGCTGAAGCTGCTTTTCAAACTTCATCCTGACAGAACAATGTTCATGTTTAGAAAGGTTGACATTTTAAATGCTTTACTTTGGCGACACCAAGTGGTGATACATAGAAAACAACAGAAAATACTTATGTTTTTAGTAATAGCTTACAGAAACTCTACTAGACACATTTCCTATAAATGTGAGTATTTTCCACAGAAATGTGTTGTGCTCATTAAGAGGATTCATTCAGTACCAGAAATAACTATATTTCCTCACTAATACTGAGGTGTATGATTGGCAAGTATGTCTACTTGTATGAATGTACTTATATCAATAGAATATGCTTTACCGCTGTTTCCTTTGTTTTAGCTTCAGCTCCTGGATCTGACACATGTACTGGTCCAACAATTCCTCGTTTTTCTTGTTTAGCTGCAACTGCCTACCCCACCCCACCAGAAAACAAACACACACACACACACCCACTTACATGAGTGCAGTTCCATACATTGAGCAGCATTTACTGCCATCTGGCCAACATCATATATATACACATTTGGAGCAAGGTCTAAAATAAAGTTTGATTGCTGGGTCATGTTGGCGCGTGTAGTTATATCGATGAATTACACACATAACATAAAAGCACTTAAACAGATCGTCACCTGTCTGAATCTTGCTCTGATTCCTCACACTGGAACTGCAGCACCTTGGCGGTCTCTAGAAAAAAAATGATTTTATAGTGTCAATTGACTTTAAATGTCCACATCTTAATCTCCCAACTCAGGAAATGTTATCTTTACCTTCTTTATCTTTGAGGGTCACCTCTAGTTGGTAAGCTTCAGTTTGCACTGTAAGAATAATTAACTGTTAGGGTAATCATAACACTTTTGTAATTTAAAGATATACTGTATATTCTGAGTGAGAGTAGAACATGTAAGAATCAATAATTGTATCTAAAGGAATATTTGTCTTACATTTTTTCAGATCCTCCAGCAAAGCGTTATGAACTTCTTGGGTCTCCCAAATGTCTTCTTCAACCACCCTTTTTGCTAAGATAAAAAGCATTTAATATTAATTATATAATTACCTAAAAAAGTATTCTATGCATCTAGCAGTTGTTTCCTTCCTCCAATTAACACACACAGCACTGCCAAAATAAGAACAGACTGTGAAGATGGTAACATTCACTACAATGTCAGAAATAATACCATATCTGGCCCTATTCATGATATTCTGTAACCTCATTTCAGATAACACGTGAATTCACAATATAAAAGTAATAAAATAATAACTCAAATGACCATCATATAGAGTTGAAGGTCAACCCAGAAAACAAAATTCTCTATACTATTTTCATCGTGTATGTTGTGTGGTTTTTCAGTTTGCACTATGTTTAATGCTGTGTGTGTGCATTTCTTCCTGTTGGTAGTGTTCCAGTTGCTGGAAGGTGGAAGTTATCCATCTGCTTATGTTAGTCGTGGTCAGTAAGTAGGGACAGGTAAACATAATATTATATACAGTTGCAAGCAATAGTGTACCAATACTTTTTAAGTCTGCTTGTATATGTAACAACAGTACACATTTGTGATTTCTACAATGCAAAACATAGATGTGAAAGTTTACATTTAATCTATAGAATTTAACACTGCTCCTCTTGTCAAAGCGCATGTTAGTTAAACACATTACATTACACATTACAAACATCTTACAAAAGCACTAATAATGAGTATGTAAACTGAGACTACATTAAACAGAAGCTGAATTATTTTTATTAACAAACAAGCAGATCAGAATGATTCATGGATAGTGTTGCATTTCTCCCCATGAGGAGATATAACCCTTGAAAATACTAAAGAGATCATTTAAGTATAAATTAACAGAATACAAACATAAAGCTTTCATTAACAAACAAGCAGATCAGAACAGTTCATGACGAGTGTTGCATTTCTCTTCATGAGGAGATATAATCATATCTCATGAAAATCCATTCATCATTTTTTCTGCAAACTCATCTCTGAGGTAAAAGCTAGGGATATACCTGACTGAAGATACTGTCTGATTGATGAAAACACTGGCATAGCTATCACTTACAATATTATAGGTCATGGTTTTATTTAAGTGTGATACATGTTATAATGGGTTTTACATACATTCACAAGGTATTATGAACCTTGATGCGTTTTATATCAGGTCTGTACAACAATTATGTTAAACATGATTTAAATATCTGTAATAAACCCACAATGCACTGCGTTGCATCCGTTTTAGCAAATTTTGAATGGTAGTGAACAAATGTACACTGTCATTAATTTAAAATGTGTTTTTTGAAAACACCGTGCAACTCCTCACTCAACTACTTCCAATATCCCAATTTGCAGAGAAACATATGCTGCCTGTAAATCAGTAGTACACTGGCAGAAAGGAAACTATGTTGAGATACTTTGAGAACACGAGCAGTCTTCAACTCGGCAGCTTTAATTCGAGAAACTACAAATACGCACCGTTTTTACATATATAAGAAGTGTTGATACACTATGAAGAAGACTACTTAAAAGTTTTAGTACACTATCGCTGGGTGACATATTTACTTTTCCTTAATTACTGACCATGACATAAGAATACATTAAGCATGTCAGTTGTGATCCATTGCTAAGAAACATCACACTAAACAGATGATATCAGGATAAATAAGTAACATACAAACATAAACTTTTCTTTAACAAAGAGGCAGATCAGAATGGTTCATGAAGAGTGTTGCGTTTCTCTCCATGAGAAGATATAATCATATCTCATTAAAATCCATTCATCATTTTCTGCAACCTCATCTCTGAGGTAACAGGTAAGGATGTACCTCACTGAAGATACCATGTGATTGATGAAAACACTAACATGAGTATCACATACAATATTATAGGTCATGGTTTTATTTAAGTGTGATACATGTTATTAAAATGGGTTTTACATACATTCACAAGGTAGTATGTACCTTGGTGCGTTTTATATCAGGTCTGTACAACAATTATGTTAAACATGATTTAAATATCTGTAATAAACCCACAATGCACTGCGTTGCATCCGTTTTAGCAAATTTTGAATGGTAGTGAACAAATGTACACTGTCATTAATTTAAAATGTGTTTTTTGAAAACACCGTGCAACTCCTCACTCAACTACTTCCAATATCCCAATTTGCAGAGAAACATATGCTGCCTGTAAATCAGTAGTACACTGGCAGAAAGGAAACTATGTTGAGATACTTTGAGAACACGAGCAGTCTTCAACTCGGCAGCTTTAATTCGAGAAACTACAAATACGCACCGTTTTTACATATATAAGAAGTGTTGATACACTATGAAGAAGACTACTTAAAAGTTTTAGTACACTATCGCTGGGTGACATATTTACTTTTCCTTAATTACTGACCATGACATAAGAATACATTAAGCATGTCAGTTGTGATCCATTGCTAAGAAACATCACACTAAACAGATGATATCAGGATAAATAAGTAACATACAAACATAAACTTTTCTTTAACAAAGAGGCAGATCAGAATGGTTCATGAAGAGTGTTGCGTTTCTCTCCATGAGAAGATATAATCATATCTCATTAAAATCCATTCATCATTTTCTGCAACCTCATCTCTGAGGTAACAGGTAAGGATATACCTCACTGAAGATACCATGTGATTGATGAAAACACTAACATGAGTATCACATACAACATTATAAGTCATGGTTTAATTTTAGCGTGATGCGTGTTATAACGGATTGTTACACATATTCACAAGGTATTATTTACCTTGATACGTTTTATATCACGTATGTTTAAAACATGTTAAAAACGATTGAAATATCTGCAGTAAGCCCACAATGCATTGCGTTGCGTCCGGTTTCAGCATGTCGTCATACCAACCCGTTTTATTGGTGCATATTGTTCATTTGTTATTTGTACTGAATGCAATCCATATCTGAAACTATGGCGAGATTACTACCAGAAATGTGAAACATTATCTGAAATAGACGCAAGTATGCCCCGGCGTCATCATTATTACAGTAATGCTTTGATTCTCAGTCAAATATTTCTCGTCTTGACTGTGTGTATGGTACAATACGGTATGCAGTACAGTACCGTACGGTACTCAGTATTGTACTACAGTTACTAACTCATGACTGAGTTACTAACCCGGTTTAAATAAATGAATATTATATAATTTAGGTGTTACGCCTAATTCTGTCCTGCCGAATTCAGTGACCCTTTCGAAAGTGCGCATGCGCCACCTAAAATCATGTACAATCTATTAGTGTGTGTGAGTGTGGGATTTCTCGTGCACTTTTCGTGTCTCTCTCCCGACGTGTTTTAGTTCGGGAAATGGTTACTAAAAGGTTAACTATATCGATGGTGGTTTGCTCTGCAAAAAGCTTGTGATTTTAGCGATTTCTGAATAAAAAGTTAATATAATCTACATCAGCCCCGTCGTTTTAAGATTAACTGATGTCTATATATTTCTAAATATTATTTATAGATATATAGAACTATTCCATGCTTTTTCTGCTTTATTTAATTCACTGAATTCGGCAGGACACGGAATTAGGCGTAACACCTGTACAATGAGCGTAGCTTGACTTGTGAAGTTTCATATTTTACCAGATGGTGACGCTGCAGTTACATTATAAATGAAAATGAGCTTTCGTTTTTGAATTATCGTTGATTATACAAACAACGTATTACAAATACTTAAAAAACAAACCTTGTTGGAGTTTCCTTAGTTTGACCATCAGTTGTTCAACATTAGGTTCCTTCATTTCTTCACTGGCTGTAACACAGGATTTGGGAACAACTATAAGAAATATAACTACCGGTAAATTACCGGTACGGTAACGGTGTGGAATACCGTGGTATAATAAGCCATACCTTCTTTCATTGGTGTAACAATATATTCAATGTTGAAACCTGTAAGAATGTTTAAAAACGAAATGAAATTATAAATGCTATAGCAAATCTGTTGCCGACATTTTATTTTTAGTAAGCTAGCTATAACAGTGGGCTAAATGTGCTGCTCTAATTTATCTCTAAATCTAACCGAATAAAATGTTGACATATACACTATTATATCCCCTCTAACCTGGAGAAAGATCCATTTTTCAACAAAAGGTCAGATAAAGTTAGGTGAAATAGTTCGGCCAACGCAGTCGTCCTGATTGCCGTTTTAGGAGACTGATCAATAGGTTGTAAGGGTATCGGTGCATGTCGTGGTGGCGCCAGTTTTGTAACAGGTCGATAATGGTTCCTTAAAATATTGACAGCATCCACCAAATACTACATTTACAGTGTAAATATCATTGCAAAAATATATGAAATAGGCATATAGCAAATATAACTTTTAATGTCTACATTTTGTTATTACCGTAATTGTAGCCTGTGTCGTTGTATTCGTTTTTATATTTGGGAACGTTCCTTGTCTGTGAAAGGTGCTTGGAAATAAACTTGATTTATAAATAACAATTTATTGTATATTTTAATGAAAATCAAACAGCAGTTTGGAGTAATGCAAGGCCAGTTTGATTTAATGCAAATAAAAACAGACATACAAAGCCCAAAACAACTATCTATATACAGATCAATCCACATGGAGTTGTATATACACATAAGCAAAATACATACAAGTGGGAATCTTTTTTAGCAAGGCTGCTAAAATATGACAAGTGTCTCTCCAAAACAGAAACAGTCACGTGTTGTGTGCTCATGCAACAGGTGCCAATGCAAACACAACATGTTAAATTAGGTTTGAACTTCAATATAAGTTGGTAGACTTATTCTGGCCAAAAACACATACTTTTGATTAAATAATCACTTAATGTGTGTAACCATACCCATTATTTCATATTTAACATATGATCATTTAAGTTATTTCTTTCAACTCCGATTCATGACATTTCAAGTAGCAACATGCTGAAGATTCACAGGAATATCTCAAATTATTTGTTAAATTTCCCTGCTTATGTTTAAAATCCTAAAACAACCCTGTACTTTACATTACATTCAGTAACTGAACACTGAAGTTCACCATATTCCAGTTCCCTGAAGCCCAGTGCTCATCAGCTCCATAAAAGTGACTAAACATTTACAAGCTACCAATGATACCTTCATTAGCTTAGTATAAACTATAAGTCACAAACTCCCATACTTCACATTAGATATGATGGACAAAATACAGCACTATACTTTACACAGACAACTTAACAAAAGTGAATTGTCAAGAAATTATAATAAATTAAAGAGATGTAAGTATCAGTAGCATTCAAAAAAAGTAAAAGCAAAAAAAATTAAAAAAAATGTACTCAAAAATATCAGAAATGCATTGTCTGTAAAATATATCTAAGAATATATGTGTTTATTTACTGTATGTGGTCTTTTACATCCAACACTAGACTTCATTCTTTAATAGAAGCATTTGTGGACTGGGTACACTGGGTTAGCTAGTGCGATGTACTTATTTGTTCATCAGGCACCTCTGCCGTAACGCACACGATGCCTAGAAATCATAGGTTAGGGTTAGGGATAATAGCCTCGTATACAGTAACACAGAATTATTTACAGATACTTAACAAGCAGGTTAAAAAGGGTGCATCTTCGGTGTATCAAGAGAAACATAACTTATTTAGATTTTAGTTTGTTCTCAACTCTGCCATGCAGTTTCTTTACAATGTTACGGTGGTGAAGAGGAGAAAGGATCAGGAGGAAAAGAGATGCCATCATTCACTCTCTGTCATTTAACAAGGCTGGTCTGCATCACAGCAATGCATGAAACATAAAGGGTCACAAATCCTCCTTTCTTTAGTGCTGAAATACTGCCAAGCATACATCGAGTAGGATGTTCAGCTTTTTGTGGCGCCAAACTAGACGTTGGTGATTAGGAACCATAGACATCTCTGTTAGCAGAAGCAGATGTCACAGTTAGAACAAGCAGAGGAATGGGAAGAAAAATATATCATCATAAGTCACTCATAAACATCATTAAAACAAAACGTACCTCTCATAGCTGCATTTTATAACAGGCAAATATACAGCCCAATTAAACTAGTCAAAAATATAAAACGAAGGGAGTGTATAATAGGTGGAATTGGGGAAGCAAGAAGTGATAATAAATATAAAACATAAAACTAAGCAAACGGGGCTGTCACATTTTAATTTGAGAAATACAAATATTCCATCATTCCCGAACAGTTGTTCCTAGGGCTCATTCACGAGAGCGGCCAACAAGAGCCAGGATGTAGAGGAAGATGTTGATGATGTCAGTGTAGAGGTTGAGGGCAGCGAAGACGTACTCCTCTGGGCTCAGGGCTAGCTTCTTGTTACCTAGGAGAAGCTGGGTGTCCACAGCCAAAAACTGGAGATGAAATAGGAAAAAGGCAAAATAATGACACTCTAATAAATTAAAGTGTTTAAATATGTGACAAACCGCATGCCAGACGACAACATACTTTATATCATTTAAGGGGCAACAATGTGATGGGAAAAGCATGACACTCACGCAGGTGAAAAGCAGGGCACCCAGTGAGGCATAGACAATGTGTAGGATCTTGTGGCGAATGAAGATGCAAAGGATGGAGAACAGCATCAGAACAATCAGGCACACGAACAGCACGCCCCCGCAAGAAGTGAAGTCATACTTGCTCTGTTAGGGAAGTGAGGGAGAGAGAGAGGGAGAGGGAGACCGACCGTTAATGAGAGAAAAAACACAAGGCATACAATGTCTGTGTTGCTAAAACGTTGCTAAAACATTCTGATGCGGATAGGAGACAATACCTGATCTATACAGGGTTGAAATTGTGGTTATTTAAATGTCCTATTTAAATTACTTTGTGGTTTTATACTAAAACAGAAAATATTGGGTATGAGCACTATGCATTGCTTACATTTGTATACAGCCCATTAGTGTTCAAAACCCAATGTACAGCATGTGTAACTTTCATTACATACTGTAAGGATTACATTTTAAGATTTACAGTTTACAATGGACACTCCTCGATTGCGTTACAGTCCCCCGCAGGAGCCCACAGATCCACGACTGCTCATTGTATATATTTAAAGCGCAAACATCAAACCAAAACAATGTTCTTGTTTGATGTTTTGCCAGGGCAATTCCGGACACACCAAGGTGTCACTTTAACAGCCAGAGAGACTGGTGGCCTGTGCGTGCAGCATGCGTAGTGTGTGTCGTGTCCACGCTGACCTGTAGTGAGAAAATGACAACGGTGAAGCAGACCACTGCAGTGATGCCCACGGCGATGATGACCGTCTCCGTGTCGTAGAAGCTGGCGATCATGCCCACCATGTAGGACAAACTCAACGTCAGGATGGACTGAAAGACAATAGCATTGGCTGTGTCAACACCCCTCTATAGTGGCATTCCTACTGTTGCTCTTTGGAGGTACACCGTGTGTGAGAACATGCATTTCTGCTTTAAAAAGAATATATAAGATAGTCAACTCAAAAAAAAAAAAATATATATAATTTTCCAGTCAGGGACGGGTCATACCAACGCAACCAAGTTCCAGGGGTGTTTACGGCGGAACTCTCCACAGCAGCTGAGAACGATGAGAGAGACAAAGAACACTGCGTAGGACACGTAGTAGGTCCAGGGGTTACGGCGGACAAAGAACTTTGCTTCGTCCACAAAGGTGAACACTGCCACGAAGGAGAAGGTGACCAGCAGCTGCACTGTGAGCACCAGAAAGACCTGCAGGAGTAAGGAAGGTTTTAAAAGAAGAAGAAAGAAAGAAAGAAAGAAAGAAAGAAAGAAAGAAAGAAAGAAAGAGAGAGAGAGAGTCCACCAAGGAGACCTGTGCAGACAAGTGGGCATATCTCCCTACCTTCCTGATGAAAGCCTGTCGAATGGACTTGTCCTCAAAGCCAGAGTTGGTGAACTCATCATTGTCGTAGTAAGATGGGGGCACGTCTCCATGGTAACCAGGGTCCACCATAGGCGCTGGAGAGCAAAACAGTTGGTTAAAATACACATCAGCAGTGGAAAGAGCGGGCTGTGTTTTGGGTAAACATCTAGCATTGTTAAGTCAATCACAGCGATATAAGCATTCACCTGCAGTGAGGCGAAAATAGATGCTGATCTGTTTCATGTGGAAAATCTACGAGAACCAATTCTACATCATTCTGCCACTGTGGCTCCTATGAAACAAACCACAGGTGGCTGGATGACGCATGTGCAAAATGTGTGCCAATACACTAAATTAGTCCATTGTTGTGTGTTGGGTGTGTTTTCTTAAACATTTAACTGACTATAGTTAACCAATACTTTGGTGTTGTAATACCTACAGGTCTAAAATTAAATGCAAAAGTTTTCTATTAAATAGTAAAATTTCACTTTACCTACATAAAAAAAAAAAAAAAAAAAAAAAAGAGGTCTGTCTACTCACCTCCGGAATCTCCCGGAAACCCTGGCTGTGGGGGTCCTTGCTGGTACGGCCCCTGAGGGTACGGCCCCTGGGGGTATGGTTCCTGTGGGAAGGACATCTGAGGGTACGGCATCTGGGGGTAGGGACCTGGGGTGAACCCCGGGCCTGCCGGGGGAGGGTAGGCGGGCTGTCCATAGGCAGCCTGCTGAGGGTACGGACCCCCGGGGCCCTGGGTGAAGGTGGGAGGGGGCATGCCAAACCCTGGCTGAGAAGGGGGTCCATATATGTTATTATGGAGTGGGTTATTCTCACCCATTATGGGGAAGCTGCTCTTGTCCTGGGACATGTCTTGCATCAATCTATGGAGGAAGATGAAATATGTTGAATTTTACAGAAATGCATACATTTAACATTTAATACATCTCCACAATGGCCTGGGAATGCCTCAGGATCCCCCAGTCAGAGCTGGATAATGTGGCTCGGGAAAGAGAAATTTTGGGTCCCCTGCTGGAGCTGCTGCTCCCGCGGCCCGATTCCGGATGAGGATGGGTGGCATACATTTAAAGTACATACTAGAGAAAGGTAATAGCTTAATTATTATTATACATGACATACCATTAATATCAACCCACTCCAAGCGAACACTACTAAAATCAATTGTGTGACATATGTTTAAATGTATAAAATTCTAATATGCAAAATTGTACTTCATATTACAAAACCACTTATGCAGTGTTCCCCAACCCTGGTCCCGGAGGGCCGTTGAGTCAGGTGACCAATTAATTTGAGTCAGGTGTGTTGGAGCAGGAAGACAGGAAGAAGCAGCCCTCCAGGACCAGAGTTGGGGAACCCGGCACTAATGGGGTTCCCTTCTTATAGCAGAACATAACTGCTGAATAGGACACATTAACTACAACATAGAGGTTCACTATGGTGTACTTGGTGGATCAGGCCCAAACAGCTGTACAAAAAATGTTGTATATTACAAGTGTAGAATGAGTGCTGCTAGTATTTTATCCCCTCACATACATGTATACTACAGTATAGAGCAGATTATGAATGCAATGATGTTATAGGGCTTTTGTAAAGCCTCACATTAGGGGAGAGTAGCCTAGCATGCAAAAGCAATGTTCCCATGTAAGCACAGGCCACAAAGTCACCAGTCACTAAACAATTCTAAGACGCTTACATCACACTGGCTGACAGGAACAGGAAAGGGGCTGACTGACCACAGAATGTAAATTACACAACCTGTACAGAGCTTACTAAATGGAGCAAAGAACACTGAATTCAACATCAATAATTCAAAATAACAATTAAATGCCAGGTAATGTTGAACTAAAGATGCTGTACTGGTAGGTATTTAAAAAGTCTAAACATAAACCATCTGGAAATACTAACTAACCAAATACTAAACTAGTGTGCATTTGCGAGACAAATTTCTCCCCGCGGTAGCGTACAACCAGAGAAAGCGAGAGAATGACAGAGAAAGGAGGAGGGAAGCAGTTAAGAAAATGGATCTTATTTTCACAACAAATAAACGTAACAGATCAGCAGTCATAGTTGCTGCCTTTGTAAACAAATGCATTATTAACCTCTCTTGATTTGTCTGTAAACATGAGATGAATTGCTCAACGACGCCCCCACCCTCTGATTATAGTAGCATTTGTGACTTGTGGCACTAATACAAGAAGTTGGGCACAGTTGCTCCGTATATAAAAAATAAAAAAAGCGAGGGAAAACATACTAAATAATACAGTCTGACCCAATTGTGAGTGACATTCCCCTTGTGGACAATTGTGGCAACACCGTGTCACCTAATTGCTGACAAGAGCAGCCTCAATATTGATGTGGAGCGCTGCTCACTATGCTCCATTGTGCACACACACACGCACAATCCCGCCTCCCTGCAATATGATGACTGCAGGAGAAGTACCTGCTGTGAATCAGGCCTCTCTCTCCCTCCCTCTTTCTCGCACACTTCAAGGCACACTGACTACAATAAAAGGTCCACGCCCTCTGAATGAACAGACACAGATCTGCTGATTCAGCTTTGATGACAGCACATTGCAAGCGGACAAAGGAAATATTGAGTGCACGGCATTCATTATTATATAAAGCTACATAACATAATTAGTGAGGGGCTGAGATTTGGTGTTTTGGGGATGCTATGCTATAATGCAATTGATGAGTGTCTGTTAAGGTACGCCTCTGTGATCCAGTCCATTCCATGACTCCAATTTGTAAAATTTTTGACATGTGTTTTTCTGGATTTTTTTGTTGTGATTCTGTCTCTCACTGTTAAAAATAAATTAAACCATTGCCATTACAATGATAGACTGATCATTTTTTGTCAGTTGGCAAACGTACAAATCAGCAGATCAAATCGTTTTTTTCCTCACTATAATAATAATAATAATAATAATAATAATAATAAAAAAATGTATTTGTATAGCACCTTTCATACACAATGTGCAACTCGTGCTTTACAGTTAAAAACATTTGAACAAATGATGAAGGGAACAAATGCAATTAAACAAAAATTAATAAGAAACAATGAAAAACTAGGTAAAAGCCATGAGAGGGAAAAAAAAATTCAAATTTAAAAATGTAAAAAAAATAAATTAAAAAAATAAAAACCATTATTGTATTGTAGTTTGGTGGGACTCTAACCCACCGGGACTCCAACCCAGGCATTTTGTGGGATTCTAACCCAGCAGGACTCCAACCCAAATATTCCACCCCAATTATTTACTTTTAGTGGGATACTAACCCACCGGGACTCCAAACCAGGCTTTTGGTGGATTCTAACCCACCGGGACTCCAACCCAGGTGGTTGGTGGAACTCTAACCCACCGGGACTCCAACCCAGGCGTTTGTTGGCCTATCGTGATAAATATTGATCAACACGGATAACTTTATCACGATAATATTCTTTTCCACATTAATTTGATTATCCGCCGACGTAATTGGGTAATATTTAACCTAAGCAAAATGTTCTCCCTCATAACATACAGGACTTTAGGTCTTGACTCTACTCTAATACACTGAATAAGTAACCTTGCTGGCTACAGTCAGATAAACTCTAAGTGAAGGATGCTATCATGTTTTAAGAATAATTAAATGAGTGTGGTTTCTTAGAAATCTCCCTTGTCTAACGTTAACAGGCAGTTAATATCAACAGATGAAATGCGAACAGCTGTGTAAACTACTTAAAATAGGATCGGCCCTCTTGAGGTACAATCACTCAAAACAGATTAGGAAATTAGACACAATTTATTGCAAACATTATTATAACAACCCCCATAGGCTTAATAAAACTAAATTATTAGGCTACATGTAAAAGTCCACAAGACACAAAAAGAACAGACTGACTCCAATTGGTAATTTGAGAAGAACAAGCATGACTTTTTTAAATGTTTGTACAGTAAAATGAATAGGCCTACTGTCAGTGTACTGGAAATTACCACATTGAGGCTCCCGATAGAACACTAACAGAGTGTACAAACTTTGAAATAAGTATATACACATATTTACTTCCAGCAAATCTCTTAGTTACACCAACATTTAGCCAATCATAAGTAACAATCGGTGCAGACGCAAAATAGTATTTATAAAAGCGCTTTTCGCTGCCAGAATGAGGAAATGCCATAGGGAAATCCCTGTCTTGTTATGTGCTAAATTTGTTTACCAAAAGTCAAGGGAGAAAATGAATGGGAAATTTACTTCCGGCACCAGAGCCCCAAAATAAAGTTGGCGGTCACTGTTACGCTCTATAGCAAGGTTATCCAACTCCGGTCCTGGAGGGCTGCACCTTGCATGTTTTAGATCTCTCCCTGCTCAAAGGTTGTTTGAAGCCTGATAACGACCCGTTGATATAAATCAGGTGTGTTGAAGCAGGGAGAGACGTAAAACATGCAGGGTGCGGCCCTCCAGGACCGGAGTTGAATAGCCCTGGTGAGTAGAGACAGAGCGCATTTAAGTCCCACTCACGCCTGGGGGGGTTTTATTGACTTTGCATTGCATTAAGATAACGTAATTTCTACCAAAAAATGTAAACCTACCTAAAAGCTGTTGTGTGACAGGATGCACTATCCACAAGGTAAAGAACCCAGAACTAAGTTTAACTAAGTTTACATAACCTGTCGAAAACTTAAAATCAACGTTTTGAGAAGAGAAAAGCACACAAGACCTGAGGCATTATGGGACATTATCAGGAAAAAATAGGTCAACTGTGAGATCCTAATACTCAATATGCCTATGTGTGGTGACTGGTTGACATAGCGTGCCAAAATAATAATTTAGCATGGTGAAATAATTATTTGATCAGAAAGCATTTGGAATACCGTTTTGTGTTTAGCTAGGCGTAGCAGTAGTCAATGTAATATGACGTGTCTTCTTTTTTCCTTCTCCACTACGTTTTTCGGTCCGACGGGTTAAGAAACATAGTTCTTTACATTGTAATCCTGCCACACAACAGTTTTAGGAAGGTTTCTGTTGTTTTGTTGCAGTCAGAAATTAGGTTATCTTACCTTAACGCTATGCAAAGTCAACGGAGCGCCAAGAGCGTTTTTTCCCCAGTGGGCGTGGTTTTCAGAGTATGACGTGTGGTGCTCTGTCTCTATGAACCTTTTGCCAGAGATAGATTGACAGGCAATCTGACTAATCAGAAGGCTGGGATGTTGCTATGTTCTGCAGTTTTTTCAGATAAACAGAAGCTATACAGGAAAACGGTAAACTATGGATCTGGATATCAGCAAAAATCACTGGACAGCCACACACATTTGTTATAATAAGGTAATAACAAATACTATACTGTGTCATTTTTTTATGTGTAAAATGATTGTCTATCGCAACCAGAAGAATGTAGTCTAATAGCTAGTATACCTGGCTAGCCTACTGTACTGTTCTCCCATCGGCCATCCGTCCAAACAAATATGCGTTTGCTGCCTGAATCGTTTCACTTCACCTTCATTCTGATAGGCTTCGAGGCGATATTTCTCTTTAATTGAAAATTAAACAATCTAAAATAAACCCGACCACTTTTATTTGGCTTAACAGTAGGATTAATAAAAATCATAACAGGAAAAAAAAATCTAGCCTATTTTTCTAGATAGATAAGATTCCGTGGATGTTATCCCAGTGGATGTTATCACTGTGGATGTTATAGTGATAGGCTAAACATGTTAGCTACAACATATCGACATAACATATCAGTTATCGATTTCTCCCATTAATGTTAATGACACTATGTTGGCTATATGAATGTTATAGTCAGCCGTCCAACATATAGAACCGGACCCTGGGCATGGCTAACTCGCTTCTGGTGAAAGGTTCTCACTTGTAGTACAACAAGAGCATAATAACAGTGAATTCAATTATACTAGTCAATGTTAAAAAAAATAAAATATTATCCACTTCACCCCACAGACAAGATAATATTTACTAAAAGCATAAAATGACCCACACCTGCTCATAGGAGCATATTTGTGACAATACACAGAATAAAACAAAATCTTGATCCTCAGACATACCATGAAGCAAGGATACGCTCAGATCAAATTTAGTTTGTATGCAGCGATACATATTTTCAAGCTGTTTACATAATGTAAACCCAAAACCTAAGCATTAATTGTTTTTGTGCTTCCATCAACTGACTCTTCTGCCTGTCAATACCTTATGGCCTATGCAGCAGTCTGAGGAGGTCATAAGATACATCAGCAGCAACTTCACTTTACCTTATGACAGTGTAGTTGTTGTAGACTATATTTTAAATTGTATTCGAATTCTCAGTCCACTTGCAGTTTCTCTGATAGCAAAACAAAATGAGTCATAAGTGTAGAGAAGAATGGAGCATTTTTTACCAATCCTTACAGTTGCTTAGGTTTGAATAAAAATATTATGGATTCAAATCTGTCTATCCATTAAGTAGCATTATCTTTTAATGCAGAAATTAAGGGTGGCATAATATCTCAGAATGCAAGTAGAATGTCACCTATAAAAACTACATACTGTATACTAAGTGACCTTGTAGATGATCTTGCTTTGAACTTTATTTTCTTTGTTTACCTTTATTTAACAAAGAAAGTCACATACAGTATCTCACAAAAGTCATGTGACAACAATGAAAAAATTACACTTTTCTGCAAAGTAAAGTAGTGATTGTACAACATAGGGGTGTACTCACTTTTGTTGCCAGCGGTTTAGACATTAATGGCTGTGTATTGTTATTTTGAGGGGACAGCAAATTTACACTGTTCTACTAGCTGTACAATCACTACTTTACATTGCAGAAAAGTGTCATTTCTTCATTGTTGCCACATGAAAAGATATGCTCACATATTTGCAAATATGTGAGGGGTGTACTCACTTTTGTGAGATACTGTATGAGATTAAAAATCTCATTTAAATAAGGATCGTGGCCAAGACAGCAGCAACCAACAGTTTCAAACATAAAAACACACTTTACAATGAGAATATTAATAAATACGTTATATATTTATATAATTAAAAGTTTACACATCAATAATTGCCATCAGCATGTGTGATAAAACAGGTACAATATTAATAATGTAATACATCTACAGCCAGAAGATCCTTCATCCATGTCATATTAGGAATATTTGTAGAGGAGTTTTGTAAAATATTCCAAGAAGTGTGCAGCATACTTAGAAGCCATTTCCCCCAATTCAGCATGTCCTGTCATTTCCATGATTTTAACATTCACCTTAGCCCTTGGTCAAGCCCTTGGGTACTTAAATACATACATCCTTATGTATGTGATATTACTGTATGTTGACTATACTGCATCCCATTCATTATGCCCATCAGAAATTAATAAGTATTAGAAGCTAGAGCCTCGCTACTAGTGAGACTACTATTGAACAATTTAAGTTGGTAAAATAAATGCATAATGTTACAATGCACCATGTTATAGCTACAGAGTACTTTGGATGGATAAATGCAGAAAACTGTTTAAACGTTCTCAAACTAAAATGTTTTTTAATGTTTCAAATACAATAAATACAATAAAGACCATAAATTAAGGGTCCATCGATCACATCGATTAATCGAAACTAGTCGTATGCCTATAGCATACGACTAGTTTTAGCCTATAAAAGGTTGCATTGCTTGAGCCTGAACGTTTAACAGTGTACAGATGTAGCCTATACGTTTACATTCCTGAAGTGTCTGTAACCAGTACAAGACTGCCCGCATATGGAAGACCTTTTGCGTTCTGTCATGAGTGAGAACCATGGGTGAGGACACATCTACAACACTAACCAATACGTAAACAGACTGCGCTTGCTAGTGCACAGGCCAGGGGCTCACGTAGGCCTCCTTTTATTAATTGCGACATGCACTTTAATGTATAGCATTAGCATATATCCTTGCATTTCAAAAAAGAAATATCAAACGAATCTACAAACTGAACTTATCAACATTAAAAATATATTTACATTCTGTATGAATCATATATGGGTTTTACGCCTCCGTGTTTTCACAACTCAATTTTATATTGCCGTCGCAAATGACATTGTCTGTACCGTATCACTCGTCCACATACACTTTCATTTTCAGTGAGTCATCGTGTAATACAAATCTGCGTGTGGCGTACAGTAAGTAGCCTATACGTTACTAATATGGCTGAGCCATCTTATGCTAAGAGAACGTTACTGTACAGTACAGCTAGCCAGCAGACGCAGAGTGCAAGCTCATCGTTAAACCACAGGGTCGCAAACCAGATTGTTTTGTAAGCAATATTTTTATTCAAATGTGAACTCCTGCGCACATTACATGTTAATCTCCTTACCGTTTGTATCCAATCAATTATATGTGGAGCACTGACGATGCGTTTGTTATCAAATCCAGCAGCTCTCCTTTCCAAATACCCCTAACCAGATTGCAATGGATCCGAGTCCGACTCTGAAGCTGCTCTGAAGCAATTGGAGTGACGTCACGTCACATGTTTTACGGGAATCACCTGTGTTGCACACGCGGTCTTATAAACATAACCATATGCACAATTACAGGCAGCTAGGGTCAGGGACGGCTCCTGCTCAGAAAATTTGGGAGGGCAATTGTTTTAGTGACCCAATTAAGTGATTCAATAGCCCAGAGGTACCTTAAAGGTATCTAAATAATTCTAGAAAAAGCTTGTCGATCAAAAAAAAAAAAAAAACTATTTTCTTCTGTCAGAAGCTTTGCTCACCACACTGAAAACGCATAGCAAAGGCTAGGATATTGTTGTGTGGTGCGATCTGCACCACTTTGTTAGTGTTACTATTTACAGAGGCATGGCTGTGTATAGGCTACAAACATCAGATTTTATCCAGCACAAAGGACAGGCATCCAGCAGTCCAATGAGATGTAGCCTATTGTGAATTGACAAAGAAATCACTTACTGTAGCTATAAGTAAACTAGATATTGTCACACTGCATTGTAGATTGGTCACCTCACTAGTGCCATAACTAATACGTAAACACATTAGTGCAAGCACCCCCAGAAGCCATAGATAATGCATTGAAGAGCCTGCATTTGTGAAAAAATATGTTAATGCGGAACATCTATGAGAGTGGTAAGGGCAATTTTCAGCCATATTGAAATCGCCCAAAAAGGGGCTGGAGCCTGGCTATACGTACTCCACGGAACATTGGACGCTGACTGGATTAAGATGTTTAGAGTCAGGACAGTCAGCTACCGTAGAATACACTGGTATAGTTTGACATTTCTGTGTCGCCCAATCGCCCTAATGAACAAACCGTGCCTGGTCAGGGTGATTAGGGTCAAAATTACAAAACTGTTTTCCCACATAAAGTTACAAGTTACAAACATTATATAAAATAGAAAAGCAAAACGAAAATATTTTGGTTAGCTACTATTTGTAGCAAGACTGCAGTCCAAACTGTTATGAGACTGCAGTCCAAACGAGAAAGACTTCACTGTTGAACTAGCCTACACGTACAGTATTTGTATTGTCAGTTGTCACATATTAGTCACACACTTTTACAGGAAATTATAATAACATAGGATCAAATGAATGTGCTAAATAAACATGATTGATATTGTATTACAATATAAAAATTATTTTACCATAAACATCTGACATAGATAAAATTAAATTGACATAAGAATTCACTGTCGCAGACAGTGGATTCAATTAATTGCCTCCATTTATTGCACAGGAAATATTGCCTTCCTTGTTTTTACAAAGTCATTCAAGGAAGGCAATTCATTTTGCATTGAGTAAGGTCCGGTTCAAACAACATGTCTATTGGTTGTGAGGGCGGCTCCGCAGCAGATTGTCCAACTCAGTCTTGTTAATTGTGCCATAAGCCTGGGAATAGCTACCTAGCTTGGCTCGGGGGTCACCTGCTGCTGCCACATTACAGTTACTCTGGAATACTTTCTTGCTGAATCTGGGTGGGGGTCTTGCTTCACGTGCTTGCTGTTGAGAGCGCAGATTCTGAAAGTAAAGGAATTATAGTGAAATTCTATTGGCACCTTCGTCATTCTAGCCACCAAGCTTGGAGAAGACGGCCATTGACCGTTTCTGATTTCCTATTCTTTGGCGATCCTGGTACATGTTGGAAATACAGTGGACTGACCAGACGTGCCGAGGTGACACACAGCCCAGACGAGACTGGCAGCTCTTCCTTGCGCACCAGAGGGTTGTTTTGGGTCTGCGTTAAGGCCAGTGAGAAAGACCGGTTATGAACCGCAGGTGCTGACCGACCACGCTGTGCAATCTGGTCCATTGACTACAGGAGGGAGGAGAAATGTGTGAGAAGCAGAAAGCAGCAACAACAAAGAACAGGCCGGTGCAGATAGCAAAGAAAATGAGTGGGAAGGACATACAGTTTTAGGTAGGTTATAGGGTCAAAAAGGTAACAGAGCAAGACTTAAGGAGCTATAGGTAAGATTTTAAATGTGGGTTGTTAATTAACAAAATCTTGCTCTTTTATTCTTGTTTAAGCTAATGCCGGCTGCAACTCTCAAATCCTACCTACAGCAACTTTAACCAAGTTATCAAAACAAAACAAGTGAACAGACTGGCCCTTACAGCAACAGCATTAGCGCCCTCTTTTGGCGATGTAGTGATATTGTCACTACTGTCCGTGCACAGTAATTGCCTGCCTGCTGCAGAAGGCAGGCAATGAGGAGGTCCACCAGGACTCCACAGATCTAAAGTATAGGAGAGGGTTTACGTCAGCAGTACAATGTGTGAGAGTTCTGAGACACGTGTGTGTGTGTGCATGTGGAGATGTACATCGCGGGGAGTGTCAGTTTCTACATACTCGGTGCGTGGGTGATGGGGTTATATGTGAGCTTCCGTAGGACAGGGCTAGCGCTAGGACTTGTCATCTTCATTGTGGGCTGCATGGACACACTCGCAGGCCCTAGTTTAGTAATGGCGGCACATGGGGGCAAGGGGTGCGTTTTGTCCGGCATCTCCTGCGGAGGCTGCCCTTCCTGGATTCCACCGCTCACTGGCACTGGCTCTTTTTGGCCTTTGTCCCGCTCTCTTTCATCCTTGCCACCGAGATATTCACCGTTCTGCACCGGCGATGACCCAGAGCTTAATGACCCAGGTATGAGTGATTTTGGCATCACCTGATTGGTTCTCTTCTCCAGCATCATCTGCAAGAGGAAACTGTGAGGGGTTGCAGTGGTAGTTCCATTATGAATTAGATTTAGTACGCTTCTCAAAGAAAACAGTCTCACAGTGTTACATTCTGTTTACACATTTCTTCATCACATCAGATTCACGACACATTTTGAAAAATCCCCCCCCTCCCCCCAAATAATGCATGAATAGCCTCCGGGGCTGTTTGTACCTCATACAGTTTGTTTCGGTACTGCACCACAGACAGCTGCACATCATCGTCCACAGGCAGCACCACGCTATAGTCCAGAGCAGGCTCCTTGGCTGGATTATGGAACCTTCCAGAATGAAGAATGTGTATTAAAGACCAGAACACATCCCAAAGGAGGAGCAGGAGGAGTACACCAAGTGATGTTCAATACAGTGGGCTGCAGTTCAAGGCTAGGGTGGGACTATTAGAAACCAGTAGCTGCTAGTAGTAAAGCTTAACTGTTTTACTGTTACAAAAGATACAAAAAACACAAGCACAGAAAAGATGCAACACATAGTGGCTCTGATATGCTATCTTTGCCTTCTAATACCTGGCCACGTATGGGTGTCCAAGGGCTTCCTCTGCAGTTAGCCTTTTGTCTGGGTTAAAAACCAACATGCGTTTCAACAGGTCGAGAGCATCTGGAGGCACTGATGGCGGAAGAAGGTCCTCCAAAAGCACTTGTGGTCTGGGTACAGAAGGAGAGGGCAAAATGGGGAAGAAACTTTGGAAAATAAATCACATCTAGGCCATCTAGGCCTTTCGACGAATGTTAACTTTTGTACAAGAACCGCGTCATATAAATGTAATGTATTAAACAACAAGACTCCTCCTTACTTCAGCAGCATTCTCTGAATGACAGAGGCTCCATATTCAGACTGGATGGACACCACGTCTGCAAAGGAAATGTCTTAGCATGAGTTTATACCTACAGAATGTGTGTATTGTGTATGTCCGATGTGTTATGTCAATCAGTCACCCTCTGGGCTGGGATGCGGTATGGCGCTCATGATTTTCTCTACTTGATTGATGGTGGATGTGCCGGGGAACAAGGCCTTCCCCAGTAACATTTCTCCCAAGATGCAGCCAATGCTCCACATGTCCACACCCTTGGTGTACCTGCAACAAGTGTTTTTGACTCTATACACAACTCTGAATGTGTGGATCAGCTTGTGGTTGAAACTTATGTCACACACATGCTGTTGGTTAGATTGTGTGGGAGGAGAATTCAAGGTATAGAAGTGATCCAGTGAGATGCACTCCTCTATACTCATTCCACCACAGCGGTCCGAGGTTCACTTTCAAATGTAAATAGTCAGCTGAAAAGGATATCTGGGGTTCAGTGAGTTCTATAATGCGAAGTGAACCTTTAATGATACCCAAGGGAGATCCTCTGTTCATACAGCAGTAAAGAGAATATTCTATCTAGAGGACAGTGTAGAAGCTCAAACATACATTAGAACGATTAACAATACAATCCTTTTCTCAAATGTTTTAAAGTGTTACAATTATTGCAAGTTATATATAATCTAGCAAATATTTTGTATCTTCTTTTTTTTTTATAGTTACTATTTTTGCTTGTTACCTGGCTGAGCCCAGCAGGATCTCAGGCGCTCTGTACCATCGAGTCGCCACATACTCGGTGAGCGCTGGATTCCCAGGATCTTCTTGGATCTGGTAGAGGGATCGAGCCAAGCCGAAGTCACACAGCTTGACATAACAGTCCGTGTCCAGCAGTATGTTGGAGGGCTGCGAGAGGGAAAAAACATTCTCTGCGAGATTAAAGGTCAGACAAAAAAAACAACATGCACAGTTGAACTGAGTAGTGTGTGCGTGCGCCTATCTCAATCATATAACAAGCAAGAGCAAGGTGTCAAGCCTGGGAAGAGAATACTGCATATACTAACAGTACACTAGTCTCTAGGGCTATCTTGTGTATAGTCATGTCAGCCAGATTTGTGCCTGTCCAAACTCCATGATCTGCAGTTCATTAAGCTTGTGAATGGACCTGTTGTATACATATGCCATCAAGATACAGTATTCTAGCTCACGTTAGTAGAGGAAATCAGATCAGGGAATCAATCATGGAAATATCATTATAAAAGATAATGGAGAGCATGTTAATGCTTATGGAAGTTTCTCTTACAGGTTAAGTCTGCAATTCTGCAGAAAGATTGTTAATATTTGAATTAGATGAAAACAGCTCTCCCTCAAATGCCATAGAGTGCTCTATCAGAAGCTCTGCCCCATATTGGCCGTGCATTGTCAAGGCTGGGATAGTGTGGTCTGCATCATGTTGTTTGTGCTCCCATTTACAGAGTCTGGGCTGTGAAGAAACACCAGATTATATTTTCAGCGCACACACAGAAAAGACAGCTAGCAGACAATGAGGAGATGTTTGCTGAATTTCACATTAAAAGATATAGTCAGCTATTGCAAGCTACTTGTAAGCTTGTCAAATTTAACAAATATCTCCTTGCATTTCGCTATTTTACTCTGTGGGTGTTGAAAAAAAAGTATCTGATACATCTACACAGCCCTGGTGCCGTAAATAGGAACATAAACAATGTAGGGAAAACCGCTCTCATCAACAAAGTCATAGTAGTATGCTTTGCTTCAGAATGCGCTTTATTGTGTGTGGAGTGGAACCGCAGAGAATATTGTTAGCAAGCGTGCTCGAAAAATACTAACCCTGCCTTTAAGTGTATTATCTTACAATTGCTGATACCACCTTTAAAAGTCCAACTCTTGATTTTGTTACAGTACCAAAACCAAATTTATTAAATTGTGTGATGCTTGTTTCAACTCCATGTGCAATTCTGGACACACATCAAGGAGTGTAGTTCAATATTTACAATTGTTAAATGGTTGACTTGATCATGTTTAATGAACGTTACTACTGACTTTAAACTCAACATCTAAAGTCTCTTAATTCTCCGTGTTATATAGCTTAGCATATAGCTTATACGGCCACACCTTTTGATCCCTGTGGATGACGTTCCCTGAGTGCAGATATTTTGTGGCCTTGAGGAGCTGGTACATGACATAGCGCTTATGGATGTCCTTCAGTAAGTTCCCTTTCTTAATTACGGCGTGTAGGTCGGTATCTGTCAAAAACAGAAAGCAACGATCCCGTTACATTTAGAGTTGCCACGTTGCGTAATGTAATTGCGTTAAAGGTAATGCGTCACACCACAATGAAATGTTTTGTATGGTAACTCGAACAGTAATCAAGACTCTAAACCGTAAAGTATCCATAACCCCACATACAGTATATCATCCTGAAGTGATGCTAAAATAAATACTCCAAAGCATAGCATTTGCTGTGAAGGTCTATGAGGAGGTTGACACAAACATGGGTTGTGTTGCTGGCCCACAGGGAAGAAAGAGATTAGACTGCAAGGCGTGAGGGGAGACCAAACTGGAGACTCAGCAGTAAGCATTACAGGCAGGCAGTGAAGAAGGACACCCCCACCCTCCCCTAAACAGTGTGCACAAACTATTGCATGCCAAGTAGATTTGCTTAATAGCAATGCAGCCATCAACCCTCTGATAGTTTATTTATTATATGTATCAATCATGATCTAATATTAAATTAACCATACATTACAAACAGTAATGGGGATTAGCATTAATATGAACATATGCCATGTGTTCATGCATGCATGTGTTGATAAAAAGATCATGTGTGATCTTTCTTTTTTTTTTTTGGTCATTATATTCTGTTTGTCTTCTACAGTATAACTGGGGGAGGGAGGGGGGGGGGGGTAAATAAACTAAATAAAATACTGTGACACACTCAATAGTTTGTTTGTCTTCATATTGACTGGTCACTAAAACATTATACTCATGCCAAGTATGTGCTTTAAGAGATTCAGAGACCTACCCATATATTCAAAGATTAGGTAAATGTCTTTGTCGTTCTGAGCTCTTATGAC
Source organism: Forbesichthys agassizii (assembly GCA_026546735.1). Lineage (NCBI taxonomy): Eukaryota > Metazoa > Chordata > Actinopteri > Percopsiformes > Amblyopsidae > Forbesichthys > Forbesichthys agassizii. The sequence continues at coordinate 31,574 of JAODLL010027962.1, read as the reverse complement.
ATTTAGTAGTTTAATAATGTTGGCGTGGTCTCCAAACTCCTACATAAAAGGTAAAGAAGAGTAGAAATCATACACACAGCTCACCCATAAAAATGTCTCAGACAGATATCAAGATTACTGTATACAGCCAAGGAGGTTTCAGGATAAATTGCATAAGGATCTTTTTGCACCATAAATTACATAATTGAGAAAAAGTGTTTCTAGAGAGATTACTTATTCTTACCTGAAGAAACATGATTTCTCTGAATGTCCGCTGTTAAGAAAACAAAACAGACAGTTGAGTGTAAGTCACAGGTTTTGTTTACCACTGCTCTACCGTTCTACTTAATCATTATCTTAAACACTTTATATTTGGGTGCACTTTGGTCATGGTGGTTTAGCATCAAATAATTGTATATTCATACACACAGATGGATTTATTTACAGTACACAAACACACACCTGGGCATCTGTCCGGTTTCTGAAGGCATCAAAGATCTTCTTTACAGCCACAACCTCTCCTGTCTGTTTGTCAAATGCCTTCCATACAATGCCATAGGCCTGGAATAGATAGAGAACACAGTGGAAAATCAGATTGTGTATCGTCAACTACGATAGTGTTGCATTCTTTAACTACATATGCCTGACAGGGATGTTTTAAGACAAAGCAAATATTGCAAGAAGCATGCGGTCTTGTAAATGGATGGAGAATGAAAGATTTAACAGCCAGCATACAGCAACAGACGAGGTAAACATCAGTCGCAGCAGCATAATACTGTGATACACATAACACAGCAAGATCAGTGAGCACCAGTCCCTCATTGGCAAAAGTTGACCAGCTGCCCTCCAGCTAAACAATTAGGCACCAATAGCCAGATTAATCCACCAAGGGGCCCATGGGCAAGCGAATACCACGGGCCCCTGCCCTGCTTGCTTTACATGATAATGAATAATGTTGCAATGCTAATGTTTTACTAACAATAGCCCAATGGAAGCAAACTATTAGGAAACAATGTTATGTAAGCAATTCTAGAATTTTCTCATGCCAATGATCACAAGCAATGCAGGTTGCTTGTGAGGGTGCACTGCACACCATGCTATTGCCCTGTTCTTCTGATGAAAGCACTACCAATTACAAACAGGACCAACAGCTGGGTAACGTGACTCCCCATAGCCTCTCCTATTCCCTTATGGTATGGTTTGTTAGCGAATGTGACGCGCATACAGTATGTGGCATGGCAGGCCCAGATACCTGTCCCAATACACTACACAGGATCCTGTGGAAAGTGAAAGCACAGAACAACAAACTGTCATTGTTTTTGATATAAACTACTGTATTTTCATGGAAAACAACAAGCATAGGATCTAGCATTGCATGGGAAAAGTTCCCAGTTCAGCTTATCTTCTATTTCTGTAAACAAGAGTTTTTAATTAATACTTAAACCTCTTGTTTACAGCATTTTCACTTATGAGGATGTTACATTAATAAGAAATTCACTATATAATTTGTGAGTAGAAAGGATCATAGGCAAAATTATTGGCAAGTCTTATAGGCCTAGGCTATGAATATCAAATAGCCTTAACAATTCGTAATGGTATAATATGTAAAGGGATATTATCAAATCCATCATAAAACAAATGTTATAGACTACATCCACTCACCCCTTTTCCGATTCTCTTCTTGATTTCATATTTCAAAGAAATGTGTCCTTCTACTTCAGAGATGTTAATTCCTTCAACTTTTTTGCTCATTTTAACGCAAACTGAAGATTCTGTAGGCAAGAGGATATTCGGCTCATGTAGGCTACAATATTAAGAACAGTGAATAATTACTGAAAGAGAATTAGAGCGTCTTCAATACAGGTGCAAATCGAAGTGAAAGTACTGTAGTATAAACCGTTGAAGCTATGGTACTTTACGATTATGTCAGAAATGCAACATTAAAGTGAATTTACTCATCAGAATATAGTCAACATGGGCTACACGCAGTGCCGTACACTATACGGTACAGTAGCTGTTCCGATGTTTTATTTAGGCTACTGTACAGTGTAACATACCCACGGGATAGGCTACTTCAGACTTTTGGCAGTCGTCGCGTAGTTACTTATTAAAGAACAGAATGTAAGAGGTTACATTTCAGGTAACAAAAACATCACATTGTAGTACAATTAATAATAGTATTATGTATCATAACTTATTCTCATTACGAGTTTAGACTGCTCTTCACTGCCGGACTCAAACTAGCATAACATCGCGCTTTGTAACCGATGTGTCGTCCTGGAAACACAGCTATACAGTTTGCCTGCCATGTCCTTAAAGGAACAGGTTGGCATATGTATTCACTAACTTATTGAGTTAAGAGCTCACAGAATGCCTTCAAGTTTACTTTTTACAATTGAATGTTCTTGTGAACAAATCAGCCCAAGTAATAATAAGGGATGTATCTTTTTCTTTCTTTCTTTCTTTCTTTCTTTCTTTCTTTCTTTCAGCGACAACTTTAATGTTAAAAGCTGCATATATTTATTCAAATGTATGTACAATGTGGCATTTTCATAAATGTCTTCCCTAATGGTTTCAATTGCTTGATTCATGCTTACAAGCAAGCAAGCACAGTATACACATTCATCCATGTATTTAATTTTAACCCCTCACTGTGAATTTGCTGATACAGTGCTAGCAACCAAAAATATACCAAACTAAAACAAAAAATTAAATAATTTCAGCAGAATATGATCACATCAGATTTTTATCTAGGTTAGGCTGAAATCGTAAATCAATAAACTACTGAATATGTATACTAGGGTAGTAACAAATCTAATGATACTGCAAATGTTATTATACAATGGTATTTAAAAAAAAAAAAAAGATTCTTAAACCCAATATTGTAGTGTGCACATATATTTTTATAACAGATTAAACATGCCTACTCTGTATCTTTCCCGGTGTAATTTCCATTCAAAATGTCATGTTTTCAATGACAACACCCTCATCACGCACATATATTATCCCAAAAAGACTGCCACATCACTTAGATATAAAGAGACCTTCATTTTTACAAAAGGCAGAAGTAAGAGATATTACAGAACACTGCATTTGAATGATTTGTACAGCAGTCTTAATGAAACAAGCATTGTGGTACACCCCTGCCACATCACTTGGCAAAGAAAAACTATAGTATGACGTCTTCCTTCTTCTGAAAGCAGTATCAGAGTTAAGAGTCCATATATGGATACAGGATGGGAGGGCGTTTTAGGAGGAGTGCAGGAAGCGATTGAAGGCGTTGTAGGCTGACTCCAGGTCAAACAGCATCTGTCGAACCTGAGAGTCGTCCAGCTCGTCTGACGCCGACATGCTGCTGAGGGTAGTCAACCTGCGGGGGAGAAATATGACAGAACACATGAAGCACAGCGAAGCCTACTTGGCTGGCTTTCAAGGTATCAAGTATCATATGTGTATACAAGTATATAACATAAGTATATAACAGCATTGCATAATCAGCACATGGTATATTTAGTCTGAAAAGCCTTGTCTCCTCTGTGTCCATGCATTATAATTTTACACCATGTTGTTGACAGAGCCAAGGGTGTCCCCACCCTGAACTTAATACAACTTTAACGTACATTTAAATCAGTGTTTTTACCCCAACTGTTTACATTACATGCAGGATTTTTGGTGAATTTTACAAAATGTGTATTATCTTACATTTAATTTGCAATAGCTGACTATGCATTTAAGTGACAATAACACGTTAAAAAAAACAACACATATTTGATAAAATGGCAGCAACTCACCAGAGGCTGACTTTGTCCTTTGCCTCAGAGTCTGGAGGCATATTACTCATTCTGTTCATGGTCTCCATCAGCTCTCTCAGGTCTGGTTGGATCTGGTCAGAAAACGTTGGAAAACTTAATATTAAAAGTCAGCAACATGCGGTACACTATGATTGCGTGATCGCCCTCTGAAAACAATTTACCCACAGCTCACTGTCTATGGTTGAAATTGTAGGGGAGAAGAAGATAACGTCTGAGCCGAGGCACTAAGCTATACACTTTCAGAGTTTCAGAATAAAACAACGTTTTTCTAATTTCAATTTACCTCATCCATGGCCCTGATTTCCAGTCTCAGCTTGTCCATCACAGTGATAAAGAGCTGATTGTTGGATTAAAAGAGCAATACAAGGAACAATGTAAGACAATATAACTTGGATTACAGTGTGCTAGTGTCTACTCAAGTCTGACCTAATCACACATTTCCTTATACACCTCTGAATATCTCTACACTTGTAAGTCCTTAGCTCTGTCTGAATCAAAGCTGGCAGTGAAAGCAGTTGGCACCTAGGCCCAGTCTCCAGTACACATCCACTACCTTGCGAACGTTTTTCCCCACTTATCGATTGAACAAAATGTAAATTAGAACACTGCTATACTGGATTGCGCCCCCCGACTAAGTGAAGATATGTCCAGTGATGTTCGTGGAAACGCACAGAAACTATATCTGCAATGCAGCGGTTGAGGTTGCCCTTGTCATCTTTGATGGTGATTGGTCTATCTTCCTTGATCCTCTCCATGGCTAGTGGGCAGTCAAGCTAGAAGACAACATGACAAGGGACGAAGGGAACATTTAATGTGATGATGAGTTAGCATATGCTGTAGATTTCGGTGGGAGAGGTGGGCATACTGCGTTTCCCACCACTATATTCTAAGCCAGGCCAGTATTGAGAATGTTTAAAACCACTTATTTTTGGTGTGGGAATAGTATTCTACTGTCTTGCTATTGACTATGCAAAATAAAAATGAAATAATGATTTGTTAAACTTTGTACCATCAAATGAGCATATAGCCTGGTGGTTCAGTTAACCACAATGCCTACTGCTGTAAGTGTGCTACTCTAAAGTGCTATTCCTTTGTACAGTAAAGCAATGTAAGGAATCTGAGCACAAAATTACGTGTTCTACAGACTGTCTACTACCACGGAGGCCATATTAATAGGTAAAATGGCTCATTTACCTACCTACCTACCTAAATATATTACTCACCCTGTATTTCCTGCAAAATTCATCAATAGAGCCCACATCAGAGCCCTGCACCTGTTTGAAAGCAGCCTTATACTGAACTAGAAGTCTGGAACAGGAAGCAGTGTATCTGAAAGGGATTAAGCATGTACATGAACATAACCAAATGCAAATCCCACACACACCCAAATGTAATCCAACATTAAACTATAACTCACTCATTGGGAGTGACACAGTCTTTGATGTAAGCTTTCTCAAGGGCCTGCAGGGTCTTGACAACAGCAAACAACTCTGCCATGTTGTCAAACCTATGGAAACATGCTTAATAATAAGAATAATTTAGGCTTTTCATGCATTTAGAGTCATTGACTGTACACATACTTTTCTCGTTCTCTTGCATTTTTGTATAATTTCACTTCCTGGGGAAAAACAGACAGATACACTATTTAAAACAATTTTAAAAATAATCAGAATAAAATACAACTGTTGTACATATTAATAGAAGTATGCAAAACATTTTACATTCATAATTTATGAAAATATGTGTCTAAATTACCTCATATAATTCAGGTTTGTTAGCTGGGGCTGTAGATAAAATTAAACAGTGCATTAAAAAAGTGAAGACCACATTTACTCAGTTAATTTAGATGCATGAAGTCTGTATGAATAGTACGTCTTGAATAATCCATTTACTAAGGCCATACTTATTTCATAATCTAATAACAAACATAACTGCCTAATTACCTCCTATTCCCCCTGAGACTGGTATTCCATGGAACATGACAGGGGCTGGTGGATCTGAGAAAGATGCATTTTAATTAGGCCATTAACTATGTTACTATTATGTAACTATGTAACTAGAAAAACATCAATACTGTATACAAACTGCAAAAAGATTATTTGATTGTTGTTTGATTACAGTGTATAAAGAGAACAAACGCTGTATTTGAAAAACTATGGAAGTTTCACAATTTTATCACAATTTTAGCTTACTTCTGCCACACAAAATATTATGCGGGCTCAGGGAAGAGTTGTGATAAAGACGAGGAATTACTGAGAAGAAACAGTGTGTATCAGCCTTCAATGTAAGGACAAATCTAAATCCGAGTACTGGACAGAAAACATAATTGAAATGTTATGTTTAGAAACAATTCACTTTGACAAGTATTTCACGTTTACTTTGTCCTATAAATATATCTCAATTACAATTGGAGTGAAGGGTAACAAAGGTAGCAATTTAAACAACGTGCCTTATGTATAAAACATAAGGCAAGTTGTTTAAATGGCTAGTGACTTGTTTAAATGGCTAGTGACTTGGTTTGACTAAGATAGAAATTAAAGTAAGTATTTCACAAACTGTGAAACGACACCACAACGGGAAGTACATAAAACATATGATGTAATGCTCAATCATACTAGATTGGGAGTTGATCTCACAATGATACATAGTGAAAGACTACCGTACTAGTAAGCTTTTAGGAAAGTTACCGTACAAGATGTTGCTCTCGGAATACGAAAGTCGTCGTACAGTAGTAGATACTATAAACACGAGTATGTTTAAAAATCATACACAAGAACAACATAAGAACGTCCTAAATGTATATTATGAATAGTCTACGACTCATCCATCTTCTCGTCAGCTGTTAACTACGTTAGCATGTAGCTAAATTATGCTATGTCGCTAAACTATATCACACGAATATGGCAGAATGACTTGTTCAAAAACTCTAATTTATCCAATGGGGAAACCAAACTCACAAAAACCCTAATGATAATAAAAACGACAAAGATCAGCAGATAAACAAACGAACCTTATAAATGTAACTCACACCAAACTCTTCCGCAAATTGCAGTGACGACAGTGTAAACACACCCTCTGCAAGGACCCTCTGACGCCCTCAAGTTGCCTGTCGTTTTGCAAACAAACAAAATACGATATCTGATGATAATTTACGAAATACGATCTCGGAAATATTAATATTTAGTCGTTTTCTTCCACTTTATATTTCGATCTCCATATTATAGCAAACCCCGGATTACCATAATTTGCATTTGCATTTAAATAACGTATTTACACGTCATCTGGTAAATCCGGCGCGCGGCTCAAAATAAGTGTGTAGAAAATTTCCATCGGCTAAAGAAAGATACATTTGATTAAATCAGCATTAAAATATATCAAGAACAAGTTCGTTGATTTTACGACAAGCGACGATCTCACATTTCGCAAGGTAAACAACCAAAACATTATGTATGGTACCGTAGGCCTACAGCTACTAAATATAACCATCTGACATGATCTGTAGACTGTTCTGATAACCACATTTAGCATGTTCGTTTTGTTTCACGGTTAAATTATATATTGCTATAAATTAGCATTAACAAATGCAATCATGTTATTTCAGTTAGTATGGTATATTAAATCCAGGAGTTTGACAACTTTTAATTTAAAGTTGACATACAATGCGCATTTAAAAGTTTTTTAACAACGTTTAAAAATATGAATTCATGTGTATGCTAATTAATACAATTACTTAACTAAATTTTCTTGTTCTTTGCAGTCTTTTGCAGCCATGAAGACAGGTAAATCTGCATTACAGGCCTGTGCACAAGAGGAATGTGGCGTATGGTTGGACACTGTTCAACTTAAAGGAAAAGCTAAACAGGTAATTGTGGAAGTGCATTGTAAACGTATTTCCTTTCCTAAAACGTAGAATAATAAGCCTGCATTAAACTGTCTTTTTTATGTTTTAGAAGAAACGTGCCCGTCCTATTTCTAAACTACTTAACCCATTGGCTAATGGAGAAGGGTACAGTTTGAGTGTGGCACTCAACTTCACTCAGACTAAACTCCAAATGCCAAAAACCAAACAAAGCTCTATATCCGCCTTCTTTGAACCACAACGCAGGGGTAAGCACAGATGCCTTTTGTCAATAATAACAAAATGTATTAAGACTGCAGTAAAACTAATAGCACTGAAATATCATATACTTTCTTCCTCAAACAGTTCTTCATAAAATGTCTACGTCATCTGAAGAAATAAACAAGGTTGTAGTAGAATACTCTGCATCTACATCTTCTACTCTATCTACTACAACAAAATGTGCCTCCCCTGCACCCACACTCATTGCATATGGGACAAAACAACAACACAATCCAGATCTTCAACTCCATTACTCAGGCCCACACAACACAGAAGAGGTCCTAGCCAGATCTTCTCATACTGGTGTAAGGCAAGGACCTGCAGGTTATAAGCAGAAATGCGAAGGCACTGCCAGCAAGTATAACCATGAAGAAAGAGACACAACACCTTTATTCAGCATTAACTATGAATCTGAAGAAGATGAAGCTGTGAAGGAGCCTGAAAGAAAGAGGAGAATCACAGAAGCACTTTCGTCCATGTTTAAAAGTGTCCCTCTTGGAGATCAGTGCAAGGACCAGCAAATTAACTGTGACTGCCCACAAAGCAATCAGCACCTAGCTGAATTTAGAGAGAGTCAGTGGGATTCGATCACCCAGGATTACCAGAGTACGAGAGTTGACTTAAATGACCAGGAACACCCAGTATTAAAACCGGATCAAGAGAGAGAGGCGGCTTTCATTGAAACAATGCAAACCGAGGATGGTTTTGGAAGTTGGCTGGCAGTAGAAAGAACGTCTACCCAGAAACCATTGCAGCACAATACCACATCTCGGGTAGACAAGGGGAAAGGGAACAATGTATTTGTTCCCACATCCTCGTATGAGTGTTCATTAAATTACATATGTGCAGAATCAAATATGGTGTTGCCTCAAAATCACATTCCGCTGCAAAAAGAGCGCCGCAATTCACATCGTGTCAGTCAAACCAAATCAAATGACTTTCCTCTGAAGATAGGGGCCGTACAGCAAACAAGCGGTGCTGTTGAAGAGGATAGTTTGGCCTTGTTGTTCACTCAGGACTCACAAGGGTTCAAGGTGATTGCTCACCGTGGTCTGTTAGCAAGGAGTCCACTTAAAGATCAGACAAATATAAGAAGCAGAAAGGAAAACAGAAGCGTACCTTGTAAAAGCTTTTCCGACTATGAAGATGAGGAAATTCTCTTCACTCAAGACTCGCAGGGAAATATGGTCATCAAACACTAAGAGGATGTATCGTACTACAAAATTAGTGGTTTTTTTTAAACATTTTTTTAGTATTTTAAGATATTGTGAAATATTGTCTCTTTCACACTTACATGTTCAAATGCAAGGGAGTCCAGTCTTTTGCATTTTAGATCACTATTAACATATTAAGTACTCTTGTTCAAAACAAATTACTTTTTGTCTATATCCTTTTCCCACAGCTGCATGTGTCTATTTGATTAAACTGTTTCTATGAACATAGCACTGAAAATACAGAGTCAAAGGAAAGTGTTTATTAAAAATAATAAATAGCCTAAACACTACATAATTTTCAGTTGAATTTAGTTGTTATTTAAATGAGTTGTGTATTCTACCAATGTGCATTACTGTATGTCCATCTTACAGCACTACCATATTGGATGGTTTTACAATAAATATCAATTTGTATTTCATTTTAAATTAAGGCATTTATACACATGATTTGATACAGCATTATTACCCCCTTAGAATGAGATACAGACTACATAATCAGTATTACATTAGATTTGAGAAATCTGATTGCTTAAAACAATCATATTTGTAATATGTTGTATCTATCTGTTATTGTATAATTACAGGCCACAAAAGCAAATAGAAACATGTTTACATATTGTACTGCAATAACAAAATACAACAGCTTTAATGACTAAATGTATTTGGCCACCAAAAATGTGTGTTACCATATCCTATGATGTGTTCATTAATGTCCAGCTGACTGTTTAAACATAATGTTAAAGATTAACAAAATCCAGGCCATATTTCAAAGTCCATTAAAGTGATTTTTCAACTATTTGAAAAAAATAGTAAAAATATTCAGAATTATGCATCAGATTAATAGCCAGTATTTATATATACCTACATTAATGTACTGTATATTGCTATGGCACGCAGGTAATATTAGCTATATATATATAATAAAAGGTGTATTGTTTCTAAACTATCCCTTTTATTCCCAATGAAAAACAGAAATAACAATTAAAACCTGACAAATTTAACAGTCTTCAGTGCCTTTGTAGATAAAAGAGCACCAACATGATCCTTACAATCTCTGGTTCAAAGTGCTATACACAACTTGTAGTGCTACAATTAATAAGCCAAGTATTAACTGACTAATCCTCTTCCACTGATCTGTGCATTATACACAGTAGTGTTGTCTTTGAATTGAAGTAATTGTAACATAAGTAGTACAATGTAGGTAGAGTGGTGAGAAAACAAAAATAGTCTCTAATAGTGATGGGGATGATACATCGCTCAGCCAGCAATCTCTGTCTGCTCTGTCACTAGTTTGGAGCCGTCCCAAACTGTCTTGAACTGCTCCGGGACAGGAAATTCTTTCTGTAAAAAATAAAATAAATTATAAGAACAATACAAACATACATTATGACTCTTGACTACT
>JAODLL010027962.1:0-20947 GCA_026546735.1 Forbesichthys agassizii | reverse complement strand
TGCTGCTTGCATAGTAACCATATTAATACAAACATACATTATGACTCTTGACTACTTGCTGCTTGCATAGTAACCATATTAATACAAACATACATTATGACTCTTGACTACTTGCTGCTTGCATAGTAACCATGTACTGTATACATACACATTACTCTCATATCTACGTGTTTACTACACACTCACATAGTCGTCTTCTTCTGGTATCATGATGTTCATCTCAGAGCTCTTGGCACTGACAATGTCACAGTCCAGAGAATCCTTACTCAAATAGACCTGGCAGCCCTCTGTCTTGTTGATGGAGATTGTGGGCACTTTACCCAGTACCTAACAAAGGGTGTATCACATGCTTTTAGTATTTGGTCATGCTAATCAATCTAGCAAACTATCCCACAATAAACATCTCATGAAGAATACGTTAAAATGAATGTTTAGAAGCCATTATAGAATTTAGTCCAGTCCATCGTTTAGGTAAAATTGTTTGTTCAAAGCAAAGTACAAATTATTGTAGCTGCACAATAAATATTACATTACTTTTTCAAGCAACCAATGCAACACATTATTGTTGCTCCTACAACCAACATGTCTGTAAAGATATACTGCATAGACACTTGAAAGCAAGCGGCTAAAATACAACTGTATAATCAATCCTTCCTAGACATGGCCCACAACAACTATTAAAACAGATACTTTAAAATAGTTGAAGTATAGTTGCACCTGTAACTGCACAGCCTTAGAGTTGATGATCTCCACAATGCCGACCACATTCTCAAACACCAGACCCAGCTTCTTACAGTTGTCTATGGAGATCGACAGCACATATTTGTTGTAAAATATTTTTAGTGTTCCTCAAAACAATGTATACTCTCTTCCCTGCTGCCATAAAAGTAACTCACCAATGATAATGGAGTTGATTTTGCCCTTGATCTGCACCGTTGAGTTGTTACAACTGAAGATGTATGCAACCTGCTTAAGTTCGGTTTCTTCGATCACCAGGTCATGTTTTTGCTCAAAGTTCTCCTGCAACACACAGACAGATAAGAAAGATAAGAAGGCATAATCTGTCATTAGATCTCTATCTGAATCGTTATGTTGGTTGTGGACAGATAATTTACTTGACTAGAGAAAACTGATTTGGTTCAACTGCAAAAGGGGCTACCCCAAAATGCAAGAGAATTAATTAATAAAAAGCAAATCTTTCTTTCTCTAAAAAACACAATGATGTTCAAGTCATTTTCAACATACCACTCTCCATTTCTTTCCCTCCAGCTCCAGTAGAGGGGGTCTTTTCTGGGGGAGTGCTTTAGCCACTGAGGTCCTGCACGTAGCTGACGACGAATGCTGAGCTCCTTCCTGGGAGCGCAAGGTGGGGTTCTTATGGGTCTTCAGGTCATCGGACACATGCTTCAGACCTGGAGACGGATACGCATGCCAGTGTGGTCAACGATACCCCCGCTCGTACCACACAAGCTAACGAACGATACACCCGATCGTACCACACAAGCTAATGAACGATACCCCCACTCGTACCACACAAGCTAAGGAACGATACAACTGTTCGTACCACACAAGCTAATGAACAATACACCCGCTCAAACCACACAAGCTAATGAACGATATCCCCACTCGTACCACACAAGCTAATGAACAATACACCCGCTCAATCCACACAAGCTAATGAACGATACCCCCACTCGTACCACACAAGCTAAGGAACGATACCCCCGCTTGTACCACACAAGCTAATGAACGATACCCCCACTCGTACCACACAAGCTAATGAACGATACCCCCACTCATACCACACAAGCTAATGAATGATACCCCTGCTCGTACCACACAAGCTAATGTGTTTTCACACACCCACCTTTAGTGATGTCCATGCCCTGGTTGAGCTGAGCGAACAGGGCAGAGTGAGGGACACGGCTGCCATCTGCCCGGGGGTCATCATCCATGAAGACTGGCGGGGGGCCGGGGGGAGGAGGTGGGGGCGGAGGAGGAGCACTTGGCGCGGGGTCGAAGAGACTCGCAGGAGCAACTGGGCCCTTTGGGATGATGGAAGTGTTAGATAGTATGATTACATCTTCAGGCTGCAATATCGCCATGACCAACAGACCAATACAACCTCATGTCTTGTCTGCAATGGTGGGAAAAAGATGTTATACTGTGAGGGAGCTTCCAAAGTAAATGTGTAGTTTCACACACCTGCCAGCAGAGGGAGTAGTGGACAGCAAAAACATCTTGAACCGCTCACCACATTGCATTTTACACAGGTCTGTTTTCAATGGGAGTTTGCCCTTAGTCAATCAGAGGGCAAGGTTCTTAATTGCAGTATAAAATGTCTACACACAATTCCATGGGCATAGACTTCGTTTGAACAATGGAGGGCAGGTAGGGGGGAGGGGGGTATAAAGCGAGGGTTATGTGGGTCCTCCCCCAGAAAAGTAAGAGAATCAAATACTTTGTTTTCTGTATTCTGGTGAATTCTTATGGAACCATTTGTGTAATTGTTATCAAACTATGTATTTCTACAATTCTCTAGTAGGCATAGGCCTATTTCACATTTTCCAAAATAGGCCTGATTTAACCTAGTCTTACAGTATGTTCTCTTTTCTTTGGGGGAAATAAATATGCATGTGACATATTCATGTCAATGGTAAATTCATTCATTTAAATTAATGTATTAACCCCTGGACTTCAATAGCTCATATGCTCATGTTCAAATAGTTGACTTAAAACAATAATAACCTACTACACCTTTTGGCAACATTTTGGACATAACCTATACTCTACTGCTGGGCGGCCAGTGCATCCATCTATCATGTTTTTATTGTGAGGGACAAATACACTTTTTCTAAATATTGTGGGATACTGCATCCCCCCCTGGAATCTACACCTATGCACAAGTCTATGATTACAGATTGATAAATAGTCTTGAATTAATTTGACTCAAGAGTGGCTCCAAATTTAAATCGACAAAATACACAAACAGACACACACTTGCAATTTAAATATTTTACTCTCTTCTTTCCAAACCATACAATTGTTTATGGACTTTACATTAATTGAGGGACTGTGGACAGATTAACAACTGTAGAGACAACTGGAGAAAAAACACACACACACACACGTTTCCCTGTCTGCCAACACAGCTGCCTGACCCAGTCACACACACCTATCACAGAAGTTCAGAGAGCTGAACTGTCACATTACGCGCTTTTGGCTACAGCTGACGCTAGTTGACCTTTGACACCAGACCCATGTGTGGCACTGCTGAACAACACTGGCCTGTTATACAAAATAGCTATGCACATACCATAGCTAATGTCTGGTGGAGTGGTTAAAGCACTTGTGTGTGCGTGTGTGTGTTCCTGCATGTGTGTGTGTGCGTGTGTGTGTGTACCTTCATGTGTGTGCGCGTGTGTGTGTGTGTGTGTGTTGCTGCATGTGTGTGTGTGTGTGTGCGTGGACGTGCATGTGTGTGTGTGCCAGCGTGTGTGCATGTGCCTGCATGTTCGTGTGTGCGCGTGTGTGTGTACCTGCATGTGTGTGTGTGTTCCTGCATGTGTGTGTGTGTGTGCGTGGACGTGCATGTGTGTGTGTGCATGTGCCTGCATGTCCGTGTGTGTGCGTGTGTGTTTAGCCACATCCATATGTTTAATGTGATTGAATGTATCACTAAGCCTTATCTGAACAGCAGCTGACAGCTTAGTTTGAGTCGGGACAGGCCTTGTAGTTTAAGTTACTCTACACGGTATGAGCAAGTGTGTGTGTGTGTGTGTGTGTGCGTACACAGGCCTTTTGTTTCTTGTCTGAAGAAAACCTCCATTCAAGTTGAGCCTGTGGGCCACCTGTTAACGCCAGACACTGTTCTTGTACACACACTGCATCCCTCACGCACACTTCACCTCTGTGGCCTGACAGCAGGGTAACAGCTGACACACACAGCGGCCAGGGAGTCTTATGTTTCCCCAAGCCCCCCTTTCATATACAAAAGAGCACACTCAACCAGTCATACATACACACATCCATATATACACTACAGTGTTTGAGCAGCACACTGAACACTAAAACGTTCTAATTTGTGCTTAATATTATGCACAATACGTCCGAGTGGAGACTCGGGAGAAAATAGTGGAGCCCTCACAAGTAAATACATGAACAGGACTTAATGAACAGTACGTAATTAAAGGCAGGGTCATTCTTGCTAACTTTGAGCTCAAATCAAAACAGTATAGCTCCGCTGTCCTCCGTGGTGGCACACCGCAAAGCATAGTGTTTTGGCTTTGTTGATATGAGTGGTGTTCACCACTTTTTTATGTTACTATTTACGGAGCCAGGGTTGTGTAGAAGTATAAGAAAAAAATGTCTAACATGCAGAGAGAATGGCAAGATAGCGAAATGTGAGGAGATATTTGGTGAATTTGATTAAATAAATTCACACCGCCGACGTATTCAACTCACAAATCGCTCAATCGCTGACAAACTGTCGCCAAGCCCTCTCTAGTGTCCAAACCGCCAGCTCGGGGTGGGCGTGTCTTACGCCAGCAACAACCAAAACTGGTGTGAGGTCTACAGTAAAATTAGTCAACTCAAAATTGTGCATTCCCTCAAAAACAAAAAGAAGAAAAAAATATTTTGGAGGGAGTTTGTATACATACTTTTGTCTAGTATAAACTATTACATATGGACCGTGAACAGGTACTAGTTAACAGCGAGGGATTTTAAGATGGCTATCGCTATCGGTATTCGCCAAACTGTCACCTACGACTTGCTGAAAATTTGAATAAAGTTGAAATGTTTTCAACTCTGACCTGATGCCGAGAAACGCTGTCGTCTGTTCAAAATTAATTGGAATGTTCCTCTTTGTGAGCTGAACACGTCGGCGGTGTGAATGCCGTTTAACATTTATCTTGCCAGAGCTGACTTTACCGTTAATGTTGCACTGTTGAAGTAGCATTGGGTGACCAGCTCTGATGCTACTGTGGCTGTACCACCTAGCTCCTATATAGCTGTAAGCCATAGAACAATATAAAAAGGTGTGAGCTTGTAAAAATGTGTGTTATCCAGGAAATTGCCAAAATAAATCTACATTATCAAGTGAGATGATAACAATACTACTACTAATAATATATAAAATGTACTAATTATTATGACCACCCTAATGTCTTCTACGCAATGAGTTTAGAGTTGAAAGTCTGTGACCAGAGTCCATAAACAGTTTGTGCAAGTGTATAGGCCTGGACAGACGTCTGCAGGGAACAGTCCCTGGGGAGCAAATCATCCACTCATTCATGCTTTCTGGCCTGCTTTATGGCCTGCTCCATAACTAAAAATGGAAGTTCTGAGGTAAAAATATCGAGTCCTGCGAACGGAAAAGAAATGAAAACAACATGGAAAGAAAAGTTGCCAAAGTCGTAAAGACCATTATGATGTCTTACACACATAAGATATGCTGTATGCTTTCAGGGGATTTTACCACGGAAGGAGAGGAAGATACATTATATTGGATATAAGAAGATATATTATACTGTAGATGCTAGATAAGAAGTATTTAGTGTATTTATAACACCGTTACATAAGGTCAAATTAATTTTAATCTTCTCCGTATGAATTAGCACGTGTGTATTTAGCAGCCCATACTGTGTGTGCATGTGTGTGTGTGTGTGCGTGCGTGTGTGTGTATCCACTCCAGGTTCAGCAATGTGTGCGTGTTGGTAGACAGTGTTGCATACTCACAGCCTTGTTCCACACCAGGCCGGTGGTGTGGTGCTCCTTGATGAAGCCCTGCATCTCCGTCCAGATGGACAGATAGGATCGCACCCAGTTCACATGGCGTCTGTCACTGGGAGGGGTGGGAAGTGTGTGTGGGTACAAGATGTGTCGCTCACAACAGGTGTGTCACAAGGGAACTAGCTAAACCACACATGACTGTACGGCAAGATAATATTACCGGTGTTCACTGGCCATTTTAGATCTAGATGCCCATTAGAACAGTACAAATATTAAATACAATATATTTCACCCTTTGTGAGGTTCAATCTACCTGTCCTTGAAGTCCTTCAGCACTCTGTTGGTGTAGAAGATGGCTGCATCGTTCATCTCCTTCACATAGGGTCCTGGCTTCTGGCACTGATGTACAGACAGAAACAGACCGACAATGTCTGTTCAATGTGTAGTTTGAAAATAGTTCAAAAAACGCTCATAAACCATTTTTTCATTAAATGTATCGTAATTTCACACATCCAACTATGTCTTATTTACTGTGCACAAGTATTAAGGAGCAGGTCCATGTCATGGTGCTTACCGGTAGGACATGATACTCATCTTATTTTGAAAGCAAACAGGCATGTAGTAGTAGAAGTAAAGTCTTTGAATTTGGGCTGATAAGTGGCTTGATGACAGAATTGTTTTACAAAAGACAGAAAATCGTCCAACACTTGCATTAGAGTTGTGGATGGGCTTTGATCCTAATCATAATGATGTTCATCTCCAATTACTGGAAAGTGCTTTGTTTTAAGACGTAGGCCTAACGCATAAACAGGGAAATATGGAGGTTGAATGTTGGGGTGAAGAAGGATGAAATATTTATTTTGTTTGCAGTGTGTGTGCATTATCTCATAATCAAATTCTTCAGTTTGAGTTTATTTGAAGCAGTTTTTTTGTTACAACAATATTATTCCGAAATGTTTAGTTTAAATGATTCCTTTGTGTTTTAAATATCAGTTAAACTAGCTAAACCAGTTCCAAGCAGTGTTCTCCCTCCTTCACACACAGTAACCACTTTACTGTAGTAAATGTGTAGCTATAGCTGACGTGCTCACCACGGCGACCCAGCCCAGAGCTGGGATGCTCTCACTGACAGCAGACAGGTGGTTGAAGAGGCCGCTCCCGCGGTTCCGCTCGCGATAGTTCTGGATCTCCTGGATGTGCTCAGAGATGGGCTTCAAAAGGTCAGCCACCTCTGTCTGGTGACGGTGTCACATGGAGCATAAGAATAAAATAAAATACATATAAAATATATAGATACATGAAGAAGATTTTAAGAAACGTGGTTAAAGAATGTAATATTAAATGGTGCTTTTTATATTAAAAGTAAAAAATACAAACTTTTAAAACGTATATAGCCAATCAACAGATAATCTCACTTCAGTTACTGTTTATCCTTCCTACAGTAGCCAGCTCTCTGTGCCAACTAGCTGTTCCTCTAATCTGCTAAAAACTATTAACACTTTTGTTTAAGCGGGATACTTTCATATCCCAGTTATACCGTATCTTTATTCCCATCTCTCTCTCTCTCTTTCTCTCTCACTCTCTCCCTCCAGCTTCATTCCCTTCTGCGAACATTCCTCGGTTCATTGGGAGAGCCCTCTGGCCTTGTAAGGCCTCTGCCGTGTGCAGTGTTTACAGTTTACACACAATGTTTCCTACATAAATTGCCTACTACAGATTTTTCTCTATTCAGGTCACCAGCAAAGTAGATACTGTGTGAATCTCTTGCATGAGTACGTCGCAGAACTCCAGTAAGGACTCATGTTTTCCTAACCATGGATAAATTCAAGGCACATTTATTTTAATCATTGTATATTAGAAAATATATAAAACATATGGCTTGACAAGATTTGTTGGCCACTGGACAAAGTATAATTTCTAAACAAAATATATTTACTAGATTAACGTCTTATCTGAAAACCTCTGGTATAAGAAAGATTATTTTTGAATCTGTGTGCATATCTGTGTATATTTGTATATATAAGAAGA
Source organism: Forbesichthys agassizii (assembly GCA_026546735.1). Taxonomy (NCBI): domain Eukaryota; kingdom Metazoa; phylum Chordata; class Actinopteri; order Percopsiformes; family Amblyopsidae; genus Forbesichthys; species Forbesichthys agassizii. The sequence goes on along the minus strand of JAODLL010027962.1, from coordinate 13,186 downwards.
AATGGGGTTAGTGTCTCAGATACTATTCTGAATTTTTTTGTCTCGATCAAGCATGTGTTTCTTTTTAATCTTTAAGATTTATAAATATATAATTTATAATACAAATTAGTTCATACCGCCCTGTAAAGTCTCTGATGCAGACGATCTTAAAGTACAACATATTTAATAGAGGCTACTAGCCCTACATATTTTACACCTATTATACTCTGATTGTTTGATGTTCCCAGTGTTTGTCATTACATTAAACTGAAGAACTTGGGGCTCACTGCAAGATTGAATTCAAATCTTTGAGTCAGAAAATGTTGGCCTAATCTCTGCGATGGAAAGTTTTCTGTAAGCGAAAGCCCCCCGTGCCCCCCCCCCCAGGTCAGTGTGTGGAGTTCCCCTTTCTCAATCTCTCTGAGCTAGCCTGAAATAGCCCCTCTATCTTTATGCCAAGGGAGAGACAAAAAGATAGAGGAACTAGAGGAAGGTACCAACAGGACTTGAAGATAAGGCAACGGCAACAGCTAAGGGTCATGGGAGCATGGTAAAAACTTATAATACAAATTATAATAACAACAACAACCAAACCGTTCTTAACATGCTGAAAACCTCTCGTGCTCTTCTCATAAAGCCCCTCATAAACATCTTAACCCCCTCCACCCCTGAACTAGAGCCTAAACACCGAGCTGTCGCAGCGGGCGGGAGGGATCGTAGGTGAGTCTTTTCTACGGTCAGTGTGTCAGCTCCTCTTACGGGGGCAGCAGTGTCACTAGTGCTGGGGAACACACTCAAACTGTACGAGCATGAGCTCCAAGACCACTGGACAACAGACAGTGTAAAGGTACAATATGCCCGACCCCCCCCCCCCCTTCACGATCCACGGACAGAGGGAGAGATCGAAAGAATGAAACAGCTATGTAATATGTGGGTAAAACACACACACACACACACGAACCCAATCAATCTATCACAAACAAAGTGGAAAACCTAATTCTCTCTCTCTCTCTCTCTCTCTCTCTCTCTCTCTCACATCCATAGATAAAGATTGAAGCACTCACATTATATGCCAGTGCGCTTCTGTACAGTTGATATTGTTATAAGACATTTTACATTTTACACACACACACGCACACACACACAATAGCAGTAGACTCAAAAATAGAACATGCCCATAAAAAGACATGTAGCACAACAGCGGCTTGCTAGCAACATCTGAGCATGTGAAGGGCTCCACCGGGCTGCAGTCCATGTTCACACAGGCGCACGCGCACGCACACACACACGTCACAGGTCCACCACAGATGCATGGGAACGTGGGCACGCATGTTTATATGGGATTTTAATTATTGCTGTTGGTTTACAGTGCAAGTGTTATGGATGGAAGATTAACACCTCTCTCTCTCTCCCTCTCTTTCCCTCTCTCTCTCCCTCTCTCTCTCTCTCTCCATCCATCCATCCCTGTCCTGGTCACTCCCTTTTTCCTCTCTGTCTAAAAGCCCTACTCCCTCTGTGTTTGCATTTCTGACAATCGTTTAACGCTCCGTTCTCGGGGTTTCAGCCAATCAGCCTAGGGATAGGTCACTTCCTGGTGTGCTCTGTGTGCCCTATAATGCAAACGCACACACACACACACACACACACACAAGTGTGTCTCTCCAAAAAAACAAACCAAAATCAAATGGTATGATATCATACAGTATCAACACCCTTGAACACATACGTGCACACACACACACACACACACACAAAGCGTTCTCTCATCCACAACCCTCTTGTCTCTATACGTGAATACATTGGGAATGTGTTGTATAAGCGTTTTTTTTTTTCTAGTAATCCCTCTGTGAACACAGTGACCACTGGTGTGATGCTGACCACCATGGTAACAACGGGACGTAACAACGTATAGCAGTATATCCTGTCAGACATTTGTTACGTTTTTACAAAGTCAAGTTTGAGGATTGTCTTTGCAGGGTTAAATAAACCTCCACAGGGAAATTTGGAGATGCTAGAGAATATGTTTTGCATCTCTAATACACAGTACAGGTATACTGAATTTGAGAATAAATCCTATTTATGCAGTAAAACCGCCTGTAAAAGAATATAGAATGGTTTTATGTGCGGTACTCTTTTATGTCTTGTCAGTTTGAGTGTTCTAGTAAGTGTGTGTTATGTTTCAAACATTATTATCAAGAAATAAGAAAGCATAGATATAACATATAATTCAAGATAAAAAAACTGTTTTCATGACAGGTTTATAGAGAATATATATTTTATTTACAAGTAATTGCAAACATTTACAATTGCAATTTACAACTAATGCAATTGTATCTGTCGATGTTAATATGAGTCTGTGGTCAGACTACTAGACAAAGTGAGATGTAAAACATATGTAAAACCAGATGTTGGAATGGATCCTTAAGTCCATGAACTATGACCCTCAAAAGAAGTCAAAGATTGATTTAAAAGAGGTTAGTGTGGACAGGATTGGTTACTATTTCTATAGTCTTACCTGGGAAGGTTCCTGGTGCGTGGCAGCCATTTTGAGAAAAGCTCTCTGAGTCTGCAGGGCAGTGTGGACCATCTCAGCCTGTCAAGTATAAAGGCCAATCTCATGTTAACGATAATAACAGATAATAGTAATAACATATTGTACTCACCATCTACAAACATGTTTGTTATCAACTGCCAGCACTATACATGATCTATTAATTCGGCAAAATGGCAGGCACTCTGGTTACAATACGGAACTGCACTCATATACAGTATGTTATTAAAAGCCGTCATTATCGCCTTACTCTCAGGCCTTTTCATTAATGTATGCTTTATTCACTGTAGTGCTAGTGCTAATCGCTTTAGCTTTAGTTCTGTTGCAGCGAGGCAGACTGTAGTGACTCACATGTTCATCAGCATTCCTCCACTGCATCTTAGGCCTTGTCTGCATTGTATTATTGTGCCTGTGGCCCCTCGCCAATGAATCAATTTGTGGAACGCACACACACACACACACACACTGAGGAAGGCCCAGCCAGCCATGTCCTGTACTTTATGTGTGTGTGTGTTTGGGAATAGACGTTCAGTTTCGCATCAAGGGAATCACCAAGGGTGTCCTGTCCATAAAAGGAGCTCTCCCAACATTAAAACACCAGTTCAAGGGTGGAAGGAATACATACTCTTTGTAGGTACAGAGTGCTATTATTAATTATCTAGATTGTTTGAAAGTGATATACAGTAATCCTCTTAGTTGTTTTTGGGGTTTTGATTATTTTACTGTCATTTGAATACATAAAGACGATGATAACCAAAGAGAAGGTGAACAAATTGTGGTTTCTATATCAGAGCCAAATCTAATGTTTAAACAAACTCAGATCTATAAAGGAGTGTTTTCTAAACCTAAGTAACAAACACGCTATCTACCCCACATTAACAGTGGGAAGGCAGACCTCCCAGATGCAACTATTAGCATCCTTCATCTTCCTACATCCATTCATATCTAAGTAGGAAAGTTCAACACTGTATATAGTAAATCATTCCACTAAAACTGAATTTGGCAGAGGAAACTAGGGTTGGTATGAAGCTGATGCTTGGCGGTCAGAACAATGCAGCCACAAGGTTATAGCACTAATGTAAGAGTGAAAAACTAAACGAACTAGGCTGAAGCAGGACTTGAACATATAACCACGTGGTCAGTTGGACCAGCAATTGATGTATATGTCATGGTCATCGCCAATCAGGGAGAGCGAGAGGTGTTTGTATTTATTATAACATTCATTTTGTAGTATTGAACAACATTTCTCTCTTCAAGATAAACATTCAGTTTCAGTTAGTGGCTTTAATTAAAACATGCCCTTATTTGATTGGCTGACTAAAAGTATAGGAATAATAGGTCCAGGACAATCGGCTGCAATCCAGAAACGAAGTCATACATGGAGCCAAATTGGACGGGCTTGTTTTACACAACATATTAGACATATTTCAAAGTCTTTCCAGCCTTTTCATGTCCCTCTTAGACACCAAAACGGGAACACTTTGAATTTTACAAGAGCGTTTGCCAACAGACAGTGCACTGCAATGACAGCAGGAGACCAAGACAAAGTGTTAATATACTTGCAACAGACGTGTGTTACCAAGACAACAGCTGTGGTAACTGAGCCCTCAGACAGCTGTTGATAGTGTGTGTGTGTGTGAGTGTGTACTTGGGCGCACAAGATCATTTGGCCTCAAAGCCGTAGCGACACAAAGTTACGACATGTGTACCTGTCCGTCATACACAGACACACAAATACATACGTGTTTCTCCACCTCGCCTCCTATGTCCCGGCTATTCTTCAGGTACTCTGACACTGGACCCCTTAGCAGCAGGTCAAAGGCCTCCACACACTGGGAAAGACCTGGAGGCAGAGATTAGAATAGGAAAACACACACACACACAGTGGGGAAAGACAGGACCCGTGTTTATTATGTCTTAATCGTGATTACGCTTTCCTTCACGTCTGATCCATACCTCCATTGATCCCATTCACGCAGTCCCCATTAGCCATGCCATTGGACGCCTGCATCTTGACGGACACGTGTTCTAAACGAAGCACAGCCTGCTCTAGCCGCTCCATTAGCGTGTCCATGGTAATAAACCTACACAAACAAAAGAGTGCATGATACAGAAATGATACTGTATGAATGAAACGGATAACAGGCTGCAACTCTGCATGCAACCAATAATTGAAACTGTGGTTTCAAATGTACGCCATTATATGAGCATGTATTTAGTCAAGCAAACTGCCTAGCTTCTCTCAAGCAATGTTACTCAGGAATTATAATCAGTTACTAGTAACAAACAAAAAGTAATACTGTTAGTTGACTTAATACTGGGTATTGAAAGTAATTAGTTACTTACTACATTACTTTCACCATCACTACCCTGCCTCGCCTCTTCTGAAAATGACAACCTGTGTAGCCAGCTCATTTTACAATTGAATCCTCTTTATTGGAACAATAATTAACCTTAGTATTCAACAATCAGCCAACGTGAAAACATTGCAGCCTCTCAAACCAGATGATTGACAGGTTGGTTCAATTAGCCTAGCCTAAAGCTAGGACCAGTAATCTCGTTCTTGTAACGCAGTAATGCAGCATTACTTGGATTAGTAATTGTAATATTATTACTGTTTTGGAAATATTAATAAGTTACACTAAGCTACTGAAAAAAGAAAACAGTAGCTAGTTACTAGTAACGAGTTACTGCCCAACACTGCTATCAAGGCTCTTAGCCTTTGTTAGCAATGGGAAATACTGATGTTACTTGTTGCCTGATCTTGCCACGGTCCCCATCAGACCTGCGGTAAGTGTAGGCTAAAACACAAGAAAAATCTGGGACCATCAGGGGTTCAGTGTGTAACGTCCAGGGATGCGCTGACGGGCGGCACATCGATATGATGCGTCTTTGTTGTTTTGTGTTTGTATTAAACGGCCAGCTGTGGCTCGCTTGTTTCCCCTTCTCCTGTGTGTCTTCGACGTCCTGCCTCACGTCGTGACTCGTGACACTACGCCTTGTTCAATGACGTATTCGCTGGCGCACTAGGCCTGTGCAACCATGTACACATGAAACAACAACAAAATGTTGTTCATGGTGAAGAAATTCACGGTATGTAAGAACAGGTCATTTTTCTGCACGGTGCTCTGTCACGGTAACATCCTAACACACACACACACACACACGTATCATACGAAGAGATCGATGAAGGGTCAGAGACAGGTGACAGGTAAAAGTGTTAGCTGATGCAAAACTAGCAAAATTCAAGACACCACTGACATTGTGGTGTAAGTACAATAATATGACACAAGGCACGCTACTGTATACTAGTTTGTACATGCTTTGTACAGTTGGATGCAAGGGGCAGGTTAGTGGCTATGGTTGTCAACTAAGCACAAAGTTGTGGCCTGGATCCACAGACAAGACCAGCCTGCCTGTAAGCATCCTTGCGGAAGACGTCTAACTGTTAGACGTCTTCCGCAAGGATGCTTGTTTGTGGATAGTAGTAGATAGGGGTTAGATCTATACTACTTAATATGTACACTTAAGTGAGTAACTGTAGTCTCTGTAAGTCACTTTAGTTAAAGGTTCAACTAAATCACCTACATGTTATAGTATATCTTTGTAGAATCACCCCTTAGAACAGAGGCTATGATCACATCTCAAGTCAACCCAAAGAAAGACACAAGAAGCAAAGCAGGAACCACATTATCAAATGCATATAAACACTCCCTTGAATCACCTGTTACAGCAGTGTGGTAACACACATGTAATCCACCCTTTAGATAGAGAAGGAACCCCATCGGGCCAGATGATCTGGTTCTTATCAGTGGAAGGTGACCTCACTGGCTCCTGATCACATTTCTACTCTGTTGCCACCAAACGCCACACCGAATGTGTGATGTCACGTAGTAACGATACTGACCCAAACGATGAGCACTCAAATGAACGCAAGCTATTTCCACAAGCACATTACATACACACACAGTTGTACACATTTCTCACATATGGTTGATGGATGGTGAGCAAACGCCAGATGGCCTTAACAAAGGTATTAACAAAGTTATTTACATTTAGGAGCACACGTTTCCATTGTCATCGGTATTCCACTGAAACAAATAACTGCCTTAAAGAGAGGGAAAGACCAACACATCTGCTTTTTTTTGGAATTCAATACAATATGCCGGTTGCGTGTTTACGTAATGTCTCGTTTACAAACTACTGCTACTGTAGCTAACATTAAAGTGTAAGTGCACCATAAAATGTGTTTTTTGAGCTGTTGACAAAGTAATAGGTTTTATCTGTGATGAGTAACATCACTGCTGGAGTTAATATTGACAAAATGACTGTTATAAAAAGATCAGCATTTTATGGTGTGAAAACACAGAACTACATGACAATCACCCCAGGACCTGGCTAACTTTCATAAAGTTAATGGAGGTCCCCCTCTCAGCCCCTCCCCTCACTCATCTTGACATATTTTTCAAAGTTGTAGTGGGTGGAGTCAGGCTCAGAGCTGGGGTGCAGATACTAGCAGTAACTTCCTATTCAGACACTACCTGTTGTCACAGAAGCCTATGGTAAAATCTATGAGATACAGTAATAGTACATAGTTCTCAACCATTAACAAGAAAAAGGAAGAACTTGTATTGAATAGGCAATGCTGGTCGGATGGTTTCCTGCCTGTAATTTCAGTCAATTAAATGCCTTGGAATGGCAAACATGTTTGAGTGGCATCATCTTGTCATCTCTAGAGAATTCTCTCACCGGTGCCAGATGCCATACTGTAGCCCTCAGCAGCTATTTATGTTCATCAGGTCAAAACAGTTACTACCGTGGAGCTGGGCCGAGAAACCTAAAACACATTTAGAACATTTTTACCAGGGTCTTGTTCCTTTAAGTTTATGAGTTCTTCAGAACTATAACACTGACTGGGGTCTTTCACTTGGTGTATCTTTAGCATTACTACTGGACCATGAACTCTCAATGGCAATGCAAAAGTGCAGCCAATGACGTTTATCTCTGTAGGGATTCATGTTCTCAAATGAATAGTCAGAAGTAATGAGTCCTTGAACCATTAAGTCTGCTGGCTTGCATCTGAAGGCCATTGTTAATTAGAAAAGTTAAACAAACCAAAAAAAACAGTGCTGCTAGAGGAGCATTTAGCAAAAGTTCCAATCACATTTGTGTATTCTTGAACATCATATTACACAATTCCCCTTTAAAGTGAGTCAGTGCAGTCTAAAGTGCTGTTAATAACTCTAATTTGCAGACGGGCGGGAGAAGTGTCTGGACACACAATGCCCTCAATACAATCCCCAGCGACAGCTGCAACTCACAATATTGCAGTGGTGTGGGGTTTTTTCCCCCAATGGCCTGGTATCTGATATTGGGGGTGGGGGGGATGCGTCATATTGGGCTACTTGGATGTGTAGTGTGAGACTGCTGTAAGATATTCTAGTGCCCCATGCTATCTCCAAAAGCCTTGGACATAAACGGGAGAACTGAGTTATAATGCATGGTCTAAAATGTATCTTTATTTGAGGTGTTAATTCATGTCTCGATCTAAATAATAATATTATGGCATACCAACCATCAACAAATGACTTGGTCATTGGAATATGACATGGTAAAATGTTTGTTAGTGAAATCACACTTAATTTAGGCAGAACAGGTGTAATAGGCCTAATTGTAAATGTCAAATTGTGTGTAAACCTAAACACAATAAAGCTCAAAACTGTGCTTTATTAATGTTTAACAGCAGGTAAATAAAAACAGTCCTGCTTATTATTCATCAAACACAGCCCTACTACGGCAGCAGTCCAAGTGCAAAACACAGCACGTCATGTCAAAACTGTTTTATTATCAAGGGGTAGGACTTTTTGTCTGTGATGATGATGATGATGATGATGATGATGAGGCTCTCTGTGGGCAATGCCACAATACGATTGTGTCCACAAAGCGTAACACCACAGCAATTTGGTCCAGAGGAATATATTCAGCTTGTCTTTTAGGCTAGGCTACTGCGTTTGTGATATCATATTGACATTTATTTTCTGGCGTGACGCGTGGTGACAATTTGCAAATCTATGCACACAAAAGACAAGACACACGGACCAACACAAAGAACATGAATAGACCATTGCTCCGAGCTTTTGCGGCTCTATCTCCGCTACTCTTCTGCCATTTTATAACAAATAGCGGTGGCGCTCACGTTTCAGTCCTACACAGTAGACAGCCAGCCACAAACGTGCCCTGCCGTTGCTCAAGACCCTCAATAATCCCCCCCCCCAAATCTGACCAATCTCTAGACCTCTCAAACCACTCATAACACATCAAATGGTTTACCTGTTATCAGTGATCCGAAGCGTTTACGGGATGTTTATTTGTGATAATCAATATCCCGGGTAATGTTTGTCCTCACGTAACTGCTGTCTCACGACACCCTGCCTCCCCGACAGTCAGCGTAGCGGACCTGCTCTTCCGGACTTCCAAATTAAGACACAGCGGTGAACATGAGATCGCCCGGTCTGGACAGGGTGCACTGGCGGGTGACTCAGTAGGGATATATATTCTCACGAATGCACATTTACTTATAGACATAGACACTTAGTCCAAAAATAGAATTGCCTTGGCTATGTGGCAACGCAGTTTCTAGTAGGCTACCGAGGTAGCAATCTAGGCTGCTGCCTGTCGTAATGCAAGAGTGATGTAGTTAGGCTGAACTAGACGATAATGTGGCTAATAGGACTGAAATTGAATTATATCCCAATTACCTACAATTTCTTCCAAAATGTTAAAATGTGTGGGTGGATGTTCAAACGGTTCATCGTTTATCTTGTCAAACATAGTTTAATCCCTACATTGGAGGTCGAACTAGGCCTGCCTCGCTGGCTTTACCCACCTGTAGCCCCTGGCCTGTGTGGGCAATGGTTTGTGTTTCATGAATGGGGACATAACTTAAGTATGTTGTGTTTGGTAGAGATGAGACAGCTGTATTACTTACTGAGTAGAATGTTAACGAATCATTGATGTAGTAGGCCTGGCAGAAAACACTCACATTGTAAGTGTCATCACGCTATCTTTGTCAAATAATAATAGGACTACTTGTTTTGAATGAAAGCTATGCCAGCTCAACTTTCAATTGGTATATGGACCCCTTACATTTATTTTAATAGTGTGACACACTTTGCCTACTTTTGTTACAAAATAAATAAACAAATAAATAAAATACAAATACAACCAATGTATTGAAATATAGAACCTTATTTTAATTTAGAGTAAATGGTGTTGAAATTCTGAAATAATATATAATAACAGGACCTTCTTACTTACATGGTAACATACCATACATGCCTTAATCCAGTGACAATGAAAAGCATCCTTTAATTGAATTTTTTTAAATGTTGTAATTTATTTTCATATTTTCCCTTGTAAGAAATAGTTCAAGTATCAAAATTCCCAACAGTGTAAAATAGCCCATCTGATGTATATTAAAAGCAAAGAAAGCACTGCTACTGAAAACTTGACAACTATACATTCTAATTGAGTGACGCAGAATTTTAGCTTGTTTTTGTCCCATTTTCTAATTTTCCTTTCCAACAGATCTAAACACAGAAGAGGCGAAATAAAACAATCTCCATGCAAGCAGGCCTGCATTTAAATAAGGAATTTACATACAAATGGCATCATGTCTGCCAATATGTAAGGCAATGTTCTATAGGCCCAGGAAGGCAAAAAGTATACTTGTACAGTGCACATAACATAATCTTAAATAAGTCCTACATCAGCATGTTTTGTTTGAGTATGTTAATAATAATAATAATAATAATAATAATAATAATACAGCTAAAACTACATCATAACTTATGTATGCCTTGAGATGAGTACATCATAATATTAATACAGTACCACCACGAAGCCTCTACCCTCAGAGTGTCAACATAGTAAACGCTCAAAATAAATAGCCTATCTTAAATAGTACATTTCTCTGTGTTGTTGTTTGTAACATTTTCTTTTAAATAGCAATAAAAACATAAGGCACTCAGGGGAGGACAGACATCATGTAAAAGAGCTAGTCCCGCCTCCTCCCTTCAAAGCCACAGTGCTCCTGACAGACATGCGGCAGGCCGGTTGGGCTGGCTTTGGTGGAACGCACAGACAAGAAGTGTGTGGGTGTGTGTGTGTGTGTGTAGCTAACACTAGTCTTGCCTACAGCACCGTGGTAGAAGTGCTGACAGGGTATAGGGGGCTGTGGAGAGATCTGGGACATAAGGGAGGGGTTACTGGAGAGCAGCCATGTGGGGTCTGGCTTGAGAGGGGCTAAAGTTGTGAATTCAGCCATATAAAGTGTGACAGCTTGAGTTCTATCCAGAATGATCCACCTATGTGACTCAGGAGATGAGCTTTCTCTCTATGTCTGCCTCTCTTTCCCTCAGTCCCCAAAGCACAGTGATAGAAATACCATTTGAACCTTAGTCTGACAAGTGTGCATGTGTGTGCGTGTGTGTGCGTGTGAGGGAGTATGCGACCACGTGTCGGTGTACACGTGAATAGAGCGACTGATTTGGTGTTACTCATTGTCTGAAGCCGTATCCATCCTTTGTGAATTAGTTATTAGTGTTGTCCGCCATTCCCCTTAGTCCAAGAGTTGATGACATTTAGTGTTTTTCTCTCCTGGTGATTTGTTCTACTTTGCATAGGTGAAAAGGTTGAGACACAGTTTAAAAAAGGGACATTCAGCATCAGGAAGATAAAAATATAGTTCTTCAGAAATGTGTGACTCAACTATTTACTCTCTCAAAAACACCAACACCCCCCCCCCCCCCAACCCGAACTTATCTTCCTGACAGAGGTTGCGTAATAACCCCTAACACGTTGGAAACGGTTCCATTTCCCTGATTATCAGAAAATAATCCAAGTCCAAAAATGTACTTCGAAACAAACAAAAAGAACAACAATAGCCCTCCGAAATGTAATAATGACAATAATAAATATGTGTTACAGGGGCTTCATGAACCAAAAAACACTGGGAATGCCACATAGGTGTCCCGTGAGAAAGAATAAACAGCTTCCTAAGGTAACGTTAAAGACAGCAATGGTACTTATTAAGGCTTGGTTAACACAACCACAGGGATTAGTTCCTGCATTTTTCATCTAGAAATAAGTACTCTACTACAATAACAAAAGTAAGGATAGCAATACCAATAATAACAACAACAATAATAATAATAATAATAATAATAATGATAGTAATAATCACCTTTCTTGCTTTGTTCTGAGTTTATTCTTTTCTTATGTTTTTTTTGTGTGTTTTTTTTTGGTTGAAGCACAGCAAGTTGGAAAGCTACTGGAGGATGTTCCCACCTCATCACCATCACCATCATCACTGACCGTCATCACCATCACCCATTTAGAGGACCACCGCAGCTTCAAGGCGGGTGATCTCTCTTCCTCTTCCTCCGCTGCTCCTTCTGCAGACCTACCAGCTGGGGGCGCTGTGGGCCCTCCCCCGTGTCCGGTGGTTGCAGTAGCTGCTATTGCATACGGTCAGCTTGCAGCTGCGGCTGATACTGGGCGAATGCCGCCGCCGCCGTCCCGGGCGCGGCGCCGGAGGCCAGCGGTTGCTGCATGGCGTAGCCGTAACCGGCGGCGGCCACGTAGCCCGCGGCGGCCGGGGACGCGGCGTAAGGATACTGCTCGTATGCGGCGGCGGCGGCGGTATACTGGGCGTACGCCGCTCCGGTGTAGTCGATGTAGGGGGACGAGGCGGGGGCTGAGGCAGCGGCCGCCGGCTGCACGTGGGGGAACAGCATGCTGGGCTGCATGAAGGCCTGGGGGTACACATAGTGCGCTGGAATCCTGCGGGACAACACACATACGCACAGCACGGTCAGCTTCAATGTGACGGCGCACTGCAGCCAAACCCCAGTTAAACCCCACCAGTACAGTGAGACGCCTGTCTAATAGTGGGATTAGAACTAGTTGATAGGGTTGCCAAAATAGAGATCTCTCTGTGAAAAGAAAGTCAAAAAGTGGAATGAAGAATATTTGAAGGCGAAGGGGCTGCTTGAACACCTCTTGGGAAACATGGTTATGTATTATCAATGATATGTGGGAACTTGAGGGCATGACAAGAGAGATAGACAAGAAAACAGACACTAGTCTGAAAAGATAGTTTAGACAGATAGTGTCTGTCTATCACATGTATTTCCCTCTGGTGCCTGTAGGGGGAGCTGGGGGCAGGGCACGGGGCACGACAGAGGTGGTGAGCCCAGGGAGGTATTGTGTGAATGTCACTTTGACAGCTGGACAGTTTTCACACACACAAAAAGGATGCTGCTGGCCATTTCCCCCTCGGACAGAGAGCTGCCTGTGCGTTAAATAAGCAATCATAACAATGAACACATTCTTCCCTCTATGACATATATTCACAGCATACACACCCCCACCAGGCTGTAAAAGGCCTGGAAACTCTGCGGGGTTGCTTTGCATGATGGGAGATTTAGAAAGGACCACTACTGGTTCAGAGAATAATGCCAATTTATGACTGTAGGGGGAGAAGACAATATAGACGATTTAATGCCTTGTGTGCTTTTAGGCCAGGGGTAGGGAACCCTGGTCCTGGAGAGCCGCAGCCCTGCATGTTTTAGATGTCTCCCTGCTCCAACACAC
>JAODLL010027951.1:11308-23901 GCA_026546735.1 Forbesichthys agassizii | reverse complement strand
TCCTCGACCAGTAAACATAAAGAATGGAGAAATGGTTCAAATCTATTAAGCTTCAGTCCCTCAAAGCCGGCAAAAGCCGGCAATGGCTTCTGTATCATTGGCTTCAGACATAATCACAAATGATATGGACCTTGCGTCAGCAAAGCCCAATCATAAGGAGGTCTTGAACTATGCTAGACATCTGAAAGTGCATAGTCATTCACATATTGAGTATTCAACAGTGGAACCAATAGGCCCAAAGAGTTTTTTGTGTTTTAAGTAATTCTGTAGATACTCCATGTTGCCCAAGTCACAAGATTATAGAGGTCAATCGTTGACTTGGCCTAGACTCTGAACAACCTTATTGGATTCCACACATCTCAAATAAGATTTTTTAAAACCTGTCTCCTGGTCTTGTCTTCAGATAAGCCAGAAGGAGCCAGAATACTTGTTGTTACATAAGTGTGCAGCAGCCCACCTCACCAAAACCCCCCTTCCCTTGTTTTCCTTCTGAAAGCGAATTTAAACAGGATGTTGAAATAGTTTGTTTAAATGTACCCATACTGGTCCCACCCAATCAAACATGAATAAACATTTCCTGACTGTAATTATAAATGTACAGATACAGGCTTCCCTGTGCTGACACACAAAGATGTATGAAAAAGTACATATGGTCTTACCGACCACCTACACACACACACACACACACACAAACATCCATTTGATTGTTATCTGACCATTATATACTGTACAGTGTGTGCATGTGTGTGTGCATGTTTGCCTCTAGTCTTAACTTGCCCCTTACATAACCTGCAACCCAAACATGTCTTCCCCCATACAGTTCTTCAAAGGAGGTGTTCCAAAAGTCAGTTGGCAAGGCAGGGTGTTCTTTTGCAAGGTACAATTATCAAACATAAAAGCTGGATGGAGAGAAACTTCTTAAAGTTAACATCACTCCACACAAGGTTGAGCAGTTTCATATGAACACATCGACGAATCAGTCGAGGCAGGAACAACTAGAAAAGGCGGCGGAAAAGAACACCGTGAACTTTTGACCGTGTGCGAAACGTGACTCGCTGCCCTATTTTCTACAGAACATTTAAAAGTAATTACCGTTTGGTCGTCATTACAGACAAAGCTCCCCCAGTAAAGATGCAGTTAGCAATTTCATTCAACAACCCATGGCCCTTGTTTTGGTTTGGACTGCGGTTAGGTAATCTGTTTAAAAATAATGAAAAATAAAAGGGACAGAAATAGCTTTGATGAGTCTCATGCTTTAAATGATGCAGGGGACATGTTGGAGAATGTGATTGCTGCTATTCTAACTGGTCAACAACAGTGCTCATCTGTTTGCAATGCATTGCAGAACACTGCTTGCACTTAAAAATGTTGCCTTTGAGAAGTAGGCAAGGGTCTTTTTTTGTTGTTGTTTTAAATAACAACTGAAAATTGTTCTAATTGGAGGACAGTGTGTATTGTGCGTGTGGACGTCGAGGCTGTGCAACAAGGTTTATCCTCAATCCCCAACAGTAAAATGAAGCGCACAAACATGCAAATGATAAAAAATGTAAAGAGTACAATGTGAAAAATAATTATTGTATAGCCCGCAACAATATATTTTACGGATCTTGGTGGAATCTCGCTGTTGCCTAGTTGGTCTGCTCCAGCGCTTTCACAAACCCGCTGGTAAAATAGCAAACTGCCCATGAGCGCGCCTGCATTTTTAAAAGGGAATGGGCAATGACACTCTGATTGGTTTATCGTATACGTTACTTCCAAAACACACCCATGAATATTGAAGAGTGCAAGTACAACCCTTTAACCATGCGCCTGGTGCAAAGACTGATTTATGCGCCTTTAAACTAGCAATAGTGGATTTTGACATGCCCCAAATGCAGTTTGTGCCTTGAGCTTTAGACTGTGCCCTTAAATCATTAAAATACGGCACAGTGTATCTGATTATGTGGTTTCTTTTCACTAAAGTCAGATTCCCATAAATATAAATCCTGTAAATCCATTTGCTTTTAAAAACTTTTTTTTTTTTTTAAATTCTGGTTTATAAAAAACTTGAGAAACAAAAAGAGATTAAAGACCTTTTAACTAATTACCTTTTTGTTTTTTACATTAATGGAGAAGAATATAATTCATACAGAATTATATTTCTTCATGTTCAGGTGTTGAGGTTTACTCATATAGTGTTATTTATGGTGCAGCTTCATCTATTCAAGTGGAAACACCTAAATGAACAGAATAATCATCATATTGTGTTTATACTGAATTATAAAGTTCCTAATCGCCATTCCGCCATTTACTTTGTTGGTTTCATTATCAAAGAGGCCACAGAAAGCCACAGTGGCCTACAAACACTTAGACAGTATATGGTTAGACCCTACTGCAGAATTCAAAACCTATGTTACACAACACACACACACACACACACACACACACTCCCACGATCTTCACTACAGGGGTCATGGCCAGGAAGTAGAGCTTAAGAATAGAATCTCCCTTGGTAGACACTTTAACATTCAACATTTCTGTAAAATAGATGGGTAATGGGTAATGATGATTAATTATACAATCATACAATCCAACATACCTTCAATAATACCTGAAAACGTACATTAAAAGGTTTTAAATTAAAGTTAATTAAAGAAAAAGTGTGCTGTTTTCCATGCTTTCATGGCAAACGGATGAAAAACAGCAAACTTGTTAACTTTTATACCTCAGTGTGGGCGGAGCCACCGTTTCCCTATAAGGAGGACTGTAACATCTGTCCTATCGTAACGTTACACTCAGTGTGGGCGGAGCCACCGTTTCCCTATAAGGAGGGCTGTAACATCTGTCCTATCGTAACGTTACACTCAGTGTGGGCGGAGCCACCGTTTCCCTATAAGGAGGACTGTAACATCTGTCCTATTGTAACATTACACTCTGTGTGGGTGGGGCCACCGTTTCCCTATAAGGAGGACTGTAACATCTGTCTTATCGTAACATTACACTCTGTGTGGGCGGATCCATTGTTTCCCTATGAGGAGGGCTGTAACAGCTGTCCTAATGTAACATTACACTCATCGTACTAGCCGAAAGATACATATCGGCACTTTAAATCCTCAGTAGACACCCTACACCGCCGATTTGAGTTAATTTGTGCTGCATTTCACAGCACAGCTCTGCTGAACTTCAAACTGACAAATTGTCAGGTTGAATAATGGTCTAATCAGCCAAATTGACTCAAAACATCTGTGTGGGTGGACGTGGACTTCTAAGGCTTCTTAACCCCAAACATATTAATTGATAGACACAGGGATGAAAATGGCAGCTCGATCTTACGAAGTATTTGCTCATTGTCGCAGTGAAGCACAAGATTCTAATGAAAAATTGATATTTTGCGCAGAGAGTGGAAACTGTCCCATTACACATTAAAACACACACACATACACACTCACCTACAGCTAAAGCTGCACGCATGTGCACACACTCTCACACACAAACATTACATACAAACTATGCCTGCCGTTGTCAGTGTTTGTTTTGGTATGAAGTGAAGGATTGTCACCTATTAGACATTTCACATACTGAGACCCCTTGTAATGTCTAATATCACACACAGTAAAATATATCACTGAAGGTATGCTTCCCAGTATGCTCTTGACCAGCTCTTTGAGCTTCAAATTGATGTAGAGGATGGTGATTCTAATATAGACAGTGTCTAAAACGGACGATCATTTTGAACGCGATCCTGATCATGAGGATTCCTCCTCTGATGACGAAATGGCTGGAAAGATATGTCAAAATAGCCTGGTCTACTATGAACTAGACTGGTAAATGAACTGCATTGACATAGTGCTTTTCCAACCTACCGGCCATTAAAAGTGCTGTACACTGTTGCTTCACATTCACCCAATTACACACATCCATACACCGATGGTGGTGTTGGCCATGCAAAGTGGTATCCTACCATCACGAGCAGTTAGGGTTAGAGTACGTGTCAAGCTCGACAATTGGCCAGGAGGAAACAGGATTTGAAACTGACTATCCAATCATCCGTCACCCAGCTCTATACCTCTGTGCCACTGCCACCCTTATACCCCAATTGATATTCAACGTAGAATGCAGGCTCAGAACATACTCAGAAAGGGCCAACAAAATAAATAAACAGCATCTCGTTGCTTTTGATTGGTGTGGAACATGTTGTCAAATAATATCACAACAGATAAGCAGACCATTGTCTAGAACAGGGGTTCTCAAACTTTTTTGGGCCAGGGACCCCTCACAGGAGAGAACGTACCCCCTCATAATCGTATCACTTAAAGGCATGGTCAGTTAATCTTGCTAACTTCGAGGTCAAATCAAAACAGTATCGCTCCGCGGTAACTAGTGTGAGGTTACCGCGGTGAGGCTCTGCCGCGGAGGACCGCAGAGCAATACTGATTGATTTGAGCTCGAGAGACATTATATAAGGCTATAAGGACTTTGACATGCTTCCTACCATATATTCTTAGATGCCATTGGAACTATCTTATAATCATTTTTTCTCAATTTGCTAGTTTGATCTTATCTGCACTTGATTATTGTGTCAATCAAATTAGAGGTTTTACTGGCCAAAGTGGGTGGGATTAATGGGCACAATATGAGGTTTCATTGGCGCAAATAGTCGCCAGACAGATATACACTTTTCACTTTCAATTATCTAATTATCTAGTAACTAATTAACTAATTATTTAGAAGAGCTACAGTAGGAACATTCAAAAGTATTGGTTAATCTAGTCTATCATAGCAAATAAAGATATCATAGCAAATAAAGATCATGATATAAGATTTTGGGGGAAAAAACAAAAAACGATTTTTTATTACAAAAAGGTAAATATGGTCTTAATGTACTACATAATAGTTAAAAAATATATATTATATATGTTATTATTTATATGAGTCATGAGTTTTGGATGTCAAACATATTTTTGTGGGCAAAAATCTCAATAGCGATTGTTGTGATTTTAAATCTATATATCGCTAACATACAGTAATGAGTGTAACCAGAATGTTAACATAATTAGGGTTAAACCTACAACCTTTTATTGTATTAAACATCATTTTTGTACCCTAGTTTGACAGATTAAGGTTTTTTTTGGGTGGTTAAAACTCCGGCCTGCAAAGTTTGCTGGTCTGATCCCAATGTGCATCCTGGATCAATATGTGTTTATTGAGATTTTTTTTGTTTTATTTCTTTTGACACTAAATAATTTAACAGTACTTTGATGAAGAACATACATTCTGTGTCAATATTGAGAAAAAAAATCCCAAAAAATTGGATTTTTTTAAACACAGTAAATATATATTTAAAAAAAATCTATTTTATGGTTTGAAAATGGCTCTACCTCTGGTTAGAATCATTCAAAGCCACAATTCATTTTTTAGCCATTTACAGTTTAGAATCCAAAGTGATTTACGACAAGGAGGCAGAGCAGGGCAGGCCCCTTTACTGCTTTGGAGGCAACTGGCACAGATTGGATGCGGACTATGATGGCCAGTGAAGGTCTCAAAAGAGGGGGGTTGAATACCAGATGTGCTGTGGCAATAGAGCATTAGTCTAATCAGCTGCATTAACTCAAGCCACCTGCATTGGCTTCAACAGTTAACATTGTCCGTGTTTACTGACTGTGTATGTGAACAACATGCTACCGATTATCACATGCACGTTTCCTTCATCTCTCTTGACTTTGCTGTCGACACAATGTGTTTCAACTGTACTCTTATGCTTTATAACACCCAGAGGACAGGTTTGTGGTAACTGTGGTGCTTCCTGGAGTGAATCTTGCACTTCCCATGAGCCTCCCTGCTCCTCGAGCTTCATCGACTCTCTGGCGAAGAAAATGATTGAGATACAGTACATACCAGTAATATATAAATAAATATGGTTGAACTAGTATCAAACCAAGCAAATGACGAGCCAAGCGTACCAGCAAGCCTGGAGAATAATCTTTTAATCAACCTTCGTTTTTACTTACATGTTTATTGGCAGTAAAGAGCCCCTGGCTAACTCTAACGCTCAACCACCTCCTGAGGTCCGCAGTGATGGCAAGCATCTCCCTTTGTCCCTGTAATTAGCCCTATGTCTCTGTCAGTTAGCGTCTCCTGATGCCTGTCCATCTCTCCATTTCATGTCCCTCTCCTCTGGAGAGGAGAACAAAGGTTCTTTGAGCTACCTGGCAACGGGTCTGGCGGGTAGCTGGTGTTTCTGATGCAATAGCTCATTAAAAAAAATAAAAAAATACACTCACTCCATCACACCTCTTTTTTATACTTTGTGCATCCGTTTGAACACACTGTTGTTAGTTCACTTTCGTGGAAATGTACCCCGGCTTGTCGGGAACTTTCTCTTCCACCTGTGACCTCGTGTGCGGCCTGGCGTCCCGGTGTCTCCATCCAACGAGGCCCGGGTTATCGGGTTGCTATAGTGGCATTTGCATGTCTCTGCGCAATTAGGGCGATATAGGCACGGCCGCGACCCCACCGTCGATTAGCACCGACGGGAGGACATAGGTCACTCAAAGTACGGAGATATTCTCATGTGTGTGTGTGTGTCTGGCCCACCCACTCAAATAACATGTCATCACTACCGCTGAGCTGTGGAGGGAGTGTGCTTCTGCAGCCATTGTTGGTAGGTGATGAGGGGTGCTCAAATCTGTTGTTTAGCTGTCATTGCAGGAAATCAACCACCTTTAAACCCTATATATTATTGTAGAGCTGAGGTGAATTGTGCTATGCTGAGTACGCATCATATACACGGGCAATACAAATGATGTATATGATATATAAATATCATATACATCATTTTTATTAGCATCTCTTGCTAACTGTTATCTGGGTGTGTGCAAACTACTGCCGATCGCCTGTTCTATGAAGCAGCAGCGGTAAGATAAACAGAAGTACATTAGGTAAAACTAAATGCATCTTAACCATTTTGGATTTCTCTTGCGCTGCTTGGTTTCACAGTGATCAATTCCCACTTACTTACAGCACCTTGTGGAGTACCAAAGGTGGAACTGGAAGATTCAAGATTGTAAAGTTATTATTTCTTTCTCTCCACATATGTCCCAAAGAGACGTTTAAAACACCTAAAGGGGAATAAGCTGCACTTTAAAAACAACCATGTAGCCTCAACCATAGTGCTTTTAAAACTCAGCAGATAATACAATTATTTAATGAGCTTTTCTATTTAAATGTTATTTTCTCTGCTTGTTCGGAAATTACAAACTTTCCAATTTAATTTTAAGGCCAACAACTCACTGATGAATTGTGAATTAAGAGCACATTATGTAAGCCAAATGTGATTGTCTCGTCAACACTAAAGCCACATGCAGCCATACAAATACTGTATGTGAAAAATAAAATTTTAACAGTTAGTATCGTATTTCTCTATTCCCATAAAGCCATATATGTCTATAAAGACAATGTTGTACAATAGTGATTAAGTTAGTCAGATTTACAGATTTTAGCTGCTAGCTGCAGTAGCCCAAGTGGACATAATAAGACAGTTTTTAAGTGTGACACACTCCGTGAGGTTATGCTGGAGTAAACACGGTAGTGTGGGGTATGATTATGGTGGTTATGTGTAACCGTGGTGAGTACGTGTATTGGCAGACACACACCACCTATGGAACACACTATGGATCAGACATTGTGATCGAGAAACAATCCCCCCTTATATAAATTCACTTCTAATCCCCTCACTGCAATCTTTAGTAGCACAGGTGCTTGTTATACAGACAGACAGACAGACAGACAGATACACAGACAGACAGACAGACAGACAGACAGACAGACAGACAGACAGATACACAGGCAGACAGACAGACAGACAGACACACAGACAGACAGACAGACAGGTTTATGAACTGGATCTGTGTGTCTTTGAATCTTGGAACCGTTTTTCTGGTATGTGTGTTTATTTTGTGCCTGTGTGTTTGGGGAAACGGTAGGAATAAATACATTGAAAGGGAGACGCCATCATTAGAGCTGAGCTTTCCAGAACATTCTGAAAAAACAAACAACAATGTCCCTCGATGCTCTCTACCATCCACACCTCCTCCGTCTTTTTTGATTTTTAAAAAACATTTTAACATCCATGCGCTGGGTGAAAGGCTTTTGATGAAATGGAGGGAGCATACTGTACCATTAGTTGTTTGATTTGTGTCCAAAATTATACATTTAGAAAAAGATACCTGATACCCAAAAAAAGCAAAGCCTTGGTAAATAACTCGGTAACAAAGGTTTGCCTTGATAGTACATACAAGACAAGTTAACATCTGCCTGGCCTCTGTCAAGCTTAACTGGCAGTCAAAAGACTTGGCATCTGACACGATCTGTCCTTATACAAGGTGGATAGACCTCATGGTAAAACACCTGGAACAAATACACACACACAGACGCACACACACACTTCCAGCCCACGGATGTCCCTAAAGGAACACTTACGCAACAAACAATAGACAAAACAGTGACCTACGGAGTTTGTTAGCATTAACAAATAACCACCCACGGCTTCCCTTTGTGTGTGTGTGTTCGTCATCATCCACATATAGCTGCTGCTAGTTACATTTAAGAGCGGAAAACCGCAGTCAGTAGATCAGTCCCTGAAATGCGGCCATTTTGATTTGGACTTCTGGGCCAGTGGCAATCACTGTAACGTTTTGTACATTTCAAGCCACAACAGCGCTATCTGGAGATCTGATGCAGCAGACAAGACTCGCCGTGTGTCTAAAAGTAGTGGCGTTTATCTGAGAACAGTCTGCTGCTGTGTATGTGTGCAGTGTTCCCCGCCGTGTCACATTCTTCTTGTGAAATGATGTACCGCACTGATCGCCACTGTAGATATGCTTTTTTTTTTATTGTTTACTTAATGTGTCCACGCTCCTATATGAACCGACGTGAACCCATGATATATTCCTAATTCCCGATATCACCGATTTCTCCTGCTGTTCAAGTAAATAAAATAAAAAATATCTAACTAATTTGCTTAAATACTAAAAAGGTTTCAGCTCACACAATGTGTACAAACTGTACACACATAAGCTGATGTTGCCCCCTGGTGGTAAATCTGTGTAATTAACATTTATACCATACCAGTGCCTTCCACATTATTCATACCTGGCACAAAACAATGTCAAACACACCCAATTGGACCCACAGCCTGAGACTCCAAGGTTCCGAGTGTTTGTTTGTATATTTGTGTGTGTGCGTTGCATGAGCGCGTGTATGTGTAGTGTATGTGTGTTTCTGCTTGGGGATCTGTGCGGTGTGCGGTGTGTGTGCATTAACCCTTTATAGAGCACTCATTGAAATACTTAGAAACGTCAACCCTAGTGTGTTATTGGAAGACATTATTAATGTTGTCACCATTTTCAAAATGTCACATTTTATGGTGCAAATCAAGGTCAGTGAAGGCACTATTATTATTTTTCCAAAAAGTGTATACTGTATATATATATATACATAAAATATTACAAAACACAAAAAAAGTAAAAATCATTCAAATATATTTTTTAATAATATTTATTAATGGTATATTTGTTATTTTATATATTTATATATTTTTTTTAATTATTATTTAGGAACATTTTAAACTTGTGTTCACCTAAACTAGTACTTTATTTTAATGTTCTTGTTTTCATATTTTCTTTCCTACACGTGTCAAAGTCCATTCACTTAAGTAACTGCTTCATTGTACTTTATGAAACAGCTGCATTATTAAATAATTGCCCTAAATTAAAATGGATTATTTGTTGAAATAAGATTAAAAAATAGTATACTAAACACAGAGCTTTGCCTAATAAAAAAATACTATAAAAAATAAACCCTAATCGTATGATCAAATATGGTGCCTCTATTTTTCATGAACATATTTAATGAACTCATTGAAATCCTATGAAAAAAACGGCTATCGCAGCATGCAGCACAACTATTCAACTGTATAATGTGTGAGTTTCATCCACTTCCATTTCTAGTTTCGATTGCTATAACCGGCGTAGAAAATATCACATTTTCACTATACGATTATCATGGCCAAAACATGTCACGCTAATAATAATATTGTGGTATACAGTATAAAAACACGAATCAGTCAAATTAATCTTGGTTTATTAAGTATCTTGTTGTGTGAGGTATCAAAGCTTTTTTTTATCTGTAGTAGCTCCAAGTGCCCAAGAGATGGCGTGGGGTGTTAAATTCTTGGTGGGATTTCAATTAGTCTATGTGACTCATAAGTCAAAACCGCAAAGTCAAATCAAATGTCCCATCCCTTCCCTCCCTGTGCGGGGGAACCGGTCGACGCCCACCTATCACCACACCGTTTTACGCTGACGGGTTATCGTTTGCACCTGTGTGGGAGGGAGAGGCATTACGTTATAATGTCAGTCCTGTGCTTTCTTGGTTGCTGTGAGTTTCTGATGGGAATTAGCAGCCGTTTGGGAGAGCTCATTAAACGCAGAGCGAAGACAGTTTTCATCAATACCAGTATATCGCATCACCCTTAGTGTGCATGTTTGTGTGTGCGTGTGCCTGTGTGCGTGCATGTGTGTGTGCGTGTGTGTGTGTGCGTGCAAACATGCATGTTCTTGTGTGTATGTGCGTGCATGTTATCGTGTGTGTGCATGTTCTTGTGTGCATTCATGTGTGTGTGCGTGCAAGCGTGCATGTGTGTGCATGTGTGCGCGTGCGTGCGTGCATGTTATCGTGGGTGTGTGTGTGTGTGTGCGTGTGCGTTCCCACCTTGGTCTGGAAGCAGCAGAACAGCTGGGTCAGGTAAGGGTGCTTCCGGGCGAGAGCCAGGATGCGCTTCTCCGTCAGGGTGCAGTCCACGTCATCGTCCTGCAGGATCACGTCCTTCTTCAGCACCTTGACGGCGTAAACCTCGTCTGTGCCCTTCAGCTCTGCGAGCATCACCTGAGGCAAATAAGACACGGAATGCTCAACAGAGAGGCCGAGAGAGCCTTGAAATGCTTCTGGTCTCTCCAAGGTAATGTCAGCTATTTCCGGCTAATTGCAAGTTAATGTGCAGCACTGTGGAGGGAAGTTGTTTTGATTTGAGCTCAAAGCGTTCTCGAGAATAACCAACCTGCCTTTAAGTGGGCATGTCGCTTCACATCATGACATTTTGCCAATGTTGACGTATGCAGCAGCTAAATCTACCATCATGCCTGGTAGATTTAAGTCCATTTACCCCAAAACAGTTTGCTGTAGACCGTTGTGGTATCAGAATGGTCATACTGTAAGTACTTTATTAATTCATTTAATATACTGCTAATACCTAAAGAACAAAACAATCGGCAATGTTTTTTGTAGAATCCAGGGACTTCCCCAATGACTGGAGTTGTAATTTGCATAAAGGGTGACAAGTTCTAGTGTGGCTCAGTCTGAATATTGCTCTCTGATCAGATATTTTCGCAGAGATTATAGTCTGCAAACTGTGTTCACATTAGCGTTTTCACAGTAATAGCCAGTACATTTCTGGTCTGGTTAGAAAAGTGCTGTACGTTGCCACCACTCCATCCGCTCTATTCTCTCAGATGGTTCTGAATCAGCAGCAGCCCATTCATCGTCTGACACTTAAAACCCAGCAGACGCCACGATAACAAAGGAAATGAAGAGTAAATTGGATTAAAGTTCAAACAGTACTGATAAAAATAAGTCTGGTTTGCATTTTCCTGGGAATTATATTACATTATGTACGAGGTAACAGGTTGAGGTTCAGATTAATCACATTAGATCGCAGTGTCTTACTGCGTTCCCACCCTGCATATATCGTTAGAACATGTGACTGCTGAAGTTACAGTGTGGACACCCTGCTCACATGAATGTGTTCACAGCCGCCCTGCTGGCGGGCCCATCAGGGCGGGGTTAGTGAGATGCCGCTGAAGTCAAGCGGCATCTCACATAAGGTCTGGACACGCTTCCCAATGGAGCGTGTCCAGACTATTGAGTGAACATTCTTTCCGTTCTGCTGCATAACATATATATCAGATGAATATTTACTGTATTTTATCGACTGCATTCTGCTTTCTATACAGTTAAAGGTAGGATAGAAGTGTGGTTAGACATACAGCGAGAGTACAAAAATAAACAAAACCACACACCTTGCCGAAGCTTCCCTTGCCGAGCACCTTGATAAACACAAAGTCTTCCAGGTTCACCTTCTTGGTCTCCGGGGCGTCGTGACCTTTGACTTCTCCGTTTTCCTTGGCCCCCTTGCCCTCCACCGCAACGCTGTCCCTGCCCCTGTGACTCTCCGTGGTGCCCACGGTAACGGAGGAGGCGGTCTTGAGGGGGTGTTTCTTGTGCTCCTCCCCCCGGTGGTCGAGTGACAGGGCCTTGCGAATGTTCTCCTGCTCCTTCAGGTCTGGCATAGGAGGTGGGGACAAAATAAAAGTGTGAGGTTAGCCGCCTTATATGAAAAGAGTGTGAATAATCAGTGAGAATTATCGATAAATGTATAAATACATGTTTAAAAAGCAGGCTCTTGCCTGCCGTGAAGCTTATTTTATATGAAAAGAACGTGAATAATCAGTGAGAATTATCGATAAATGTATAAATACATGTTTAAAAAGCAGGCTCTT
>JAODLL010027940.1:0-23903 GCA_026546735.1 Forbesichthys agassizii | reverse complement strand
ATAGGTTTTATATATATATATATATATATATATAGCATATATATAGCATATATGATGATGATGATAACATGATAACAACATCAACATGACCATGTGCCCTTAAGCAAGGCTCTTGTGTAAACACAAATTATTGTAGTGCTGGCTTTATTTGTTGATTCAACTGAATGTGCAAAAATGGCATACTTCAGTTACCTTTGCTACACATAATTAACATCCTAATACAGAGGTATTCAACATGGGTCCTCCAAATGATTTGATCCCAAACGTATTTTCTTCTAAAAATTAACATAAACCTGTGGCTGTGCTAAATCTGTCAATTATTTGTATGGCTTAGTTAGTGTCTTACATTACATTCATACTTTACATGTTATCGGCCAAGGGTTCCTTGGCCCAAAAAAAGACCTCTTGCCTATATAACCTACATGCAAGTATGAATTATAGCCTATAGGCTAGAATCAGATACACAAACGCAATGCATTCATAATGGGTTTGAGCATGTTTTCTTTGGTTATAGGATACAGACTTACGACAATAGCACATTCTGTACGTAATATATCCAATGTGGATTGTGGACACGTTAAGTAATTAAATAGTAAAAACGCATTGAGAACGGGTTTGGCAGTAGAATGCCCTTCTCATTGTGAGCAAGCCGACATTTCGGCTTGAGAAACTGTCACTCCCACAATGGCTTGTGTATCCAAGGCAGTGGGTAGGTATCGTTCTGCACGTAGCCCGCTTGAGTCAAACACGCCTTCATTACAGTACATCCACGCACAATATATTTAACAGTTTACCACTGATTCGCTCAAAATAACGTTGCATTGCATGAACATTTGTCAAAAAATCTACTCGATCAATCACGTCCGACTTGTTCGTGGAGAAGACAATACACAGCAAGTCTTTCATTGCAAATACCCACAGGTCATGTTCTGCAACTGTGACTGCAACACGCGTAAAGGCATAAGAATCTGAACCTGCTTTGATATATGTGATAATCGGCTGCTGGGCTGCAAAGGAAAGCTACAGTATTCTACGAGGAGGTTTCACCAGAGTTGCAAGTAAATGAATGTACTGTTTTCATGTGATAGCCTACGTATCCTTTGACACAAAGTAGCCTAGGACATTTCAGAGTATTAGACTGCTTGGTCGGACAGACGCATCGCGCTCTTTGCAGGGTTACAGTTGAGCCATTTCTTGGTAAAGCCTATGCAGAATAAACTCTTAAAAACACGGTCCCCGGTTAAGAAGATAATTTCCTTACCTCTCTTGGCTGTGTCAGTGTGCCATCCACGTCAAATAGACAGAGAATATTTCTGTCCGACGAGAATCCATTTAATTCGCCCATTTTCTTATGTACAATCAAATGATTGTATTACAACTTGTAAATATCCTGTTGTAATAGGCTAAAAAAACACACATTCATAATGTAAAAAATTGCATAATGCCGGAAATCCTTTGCCATTAAGGGATCAAGCACGTCGCTATTGAGATAAATAGTATTGCTACTTGTTTTGTTTAAGTCTAGTGGATGTGCGGAGTTGTTTTCAATCAATGAAGGAGCATGGCCATCTCTGAATTCTTTGGCAACAACTAGAGGACACATCCATCCGTGCGGCCAATCCTACACATACTTGGACATGACGCTGAAACTGGGCGTGGCCTTGACACGTTTTACTTGCGTGCGTTTGTGTGTGTGTGCGTTTGCGCGTTTGTGGGCCTGTTATAGATTCCCTCATTCCCTCATCGTCGGTACGACCTTTTACCTAAATCAACATTCAACACGATTAGATCAGAACCCTCACGTATCCTGCATGTATGCTTTCAACAGGTAACGAACACACGCACAGCACAGATCACGTCGCATAGTCTTTTGCTGTTGATAGAGGTGGGGAATATAAACACGGTTGGTTTAATATGATTTATATGTTGAATCCTCTCAATTTGAATTGTAAAACATGGCATGTTGGAAAAATATAAGCTTTTTTATTCACGTTTATTTGGATCATCTTTATTTTGGACAAAAGGCCTTTTCTGGCATGTTTCCGCGTAGTTTTGTGGATTAATATAGCACGCACTTTTGATACCTTTGATAGCCACAAGAGGGCAGAGTGCAACATAATTATGCATCATTCTGATTCTTGCGTTTATGACAATGGGATTGGGTTAGTAGTAGAGCAGGGGCAGAAGTTCGATTATGTGGTTTAACTTTGCTCCCAGTCCACCCACTGCACAATGTCCAATGTTTGCCAAATAAAGACTAATGATAAGGGTGGGGGACTGATAGCCTGGCTCTGCCCGACTACGCACTCAAATACATTTTATTTTGGCTGGAATTATAGTCTGGAATTCCTGTTCTCATACAACCCTGCTGGCAAACCAATCAGGGTGGGTTAATGGAACGACGATGAAGTCAAGCGTGTTTCAAAATTGTGGTAGAGCTAGATGAGGCAGTTGTAGCAATGCCACCAGAGGTAGGAGGAAACAGCTGTTGGGTCTGGTTATGGGTTAGGGGACCGAGGGTTAACATTAACATGAATTTGCCTTTATTTAACTTTATACTACTAGATGTGAAGCTCAATAACATCTCAAGGCAAAACAAATGCTCCGTAGGCCACATGCCCACGCACACGCATGCACACGCACACACACACACACACTCACACACACACACACACACACACACACACACTACACTGTGCTGCCTGCCGGAAAACAAAGATCAGTGGGCGTGATTTAATTCTCTCTTCAAGAGGAAATGTTTCTTCTTAATCTTTGCAAATAATATAGTTGTTTGCTGGTATACTCATGTCATTTATATCATATAAATTATGAACATCAGCAACCCCAGTGAATGTCCCTGTAAAAGCAGCAAAACATTAATCTCAAGACATTGCAGGAGATATAATATTGACATTTTAAATATCTTTAACATTTTAAATGTCATTTTAAATGTCTTTAAAATGTCATGATTTACTAACGGTACAATCAGTGCTGGCCTTTATTTTAAACAGTAGATGGCGTGCTAACTTCCATTTTCCACCATATACGTTGTCAATATTAACACCAGCATTGATGTTTTTCATAAGCCTGGTGTAACCAGTTCCACAATTTACTTTAGCGAATAAGGGTCTGGACATGCTCCATTGGAAAGTGTTTGCTGTCCCTGCCTCCTACTGGGCTTAGCCCCCTGACTAATTCTGACACTATTGAACAACGTTTATCCAATCATTGTTGCTACAACTGTTTTTACTGCCTCATCTAGCTCTACCAGCATTATGAAACATGCTTGACTGCAATGTCATCTCCATAACCCGCCATGATTGATCCCGAATGTGAGGCAAAATACTGTAAAGTGCTTTATAAAAGCGCTATATAAAAGCAGTCAATTTACCATTCATTCTCAGTGGAAAAAAATATATGAGATGAGAGCAATGGTTGGTTGGAGCTAGGCTATATTTCATCACAGTTCAGTCCTATCATTTAATTTACAGCTCAAAAAACAAATATTAAGGTGCAATTGTAAGATATTACACTATACGATATTTAAGTCATGGGCATGTTTAAATTTTATATTTATTTTATATTTTTATTTTATCAACACAGATAAACTGGGTTCTGGTGAAAAAACTATGATAATCACATAGTAAATAGGCTAATACCAGTTGTTTGTGAACAGAATCATGAGTGAGGTCTGTTACAGTAAATAGAAAATACATTGTTTACTCTACCTTGTGAAATAAAACCTGCAATTTTTGTCTGTTTTTACTACTTCTTCATTTGGGCTTATAAACAATATTTAATATGGATCACTGTGTATTTTATATCTATGGATTCAAAAAAACATACGCTAATATAAGCATGCATGTTTGTTCAATAGCATGATGTACAATATAGCAAATAACTTCAATAAGCAAAATTCGATTTTTTATTATTGAATTCTCATCACATACAGCCATACAACAGTTCTTCAACAAATACATGTATTTTCCAACCCTTTTTATACCATTTTGCATTGTTTTACAATAAAATATGAACTGAACAATTAAATAATGCACATTTTGTGCCAGAAGTAATTTATGTTACACATCTTTATCACTCAGGCATGCCAATGATGCCAGCTTTCTATCTAAAGGTGGCATATACTGCCATGTTGTCATCTTGAATGGTTCTACACACCTCTTCAGTTCTCACAAAATTACATCATAATCTCAGGCTGCTTTCCTGTTTTCAAAGAGGAATTTGGCACATGAGCTCTCTTTTCAATGTCAACAGGCCACCAGTGGACCTCACAATTACCTCAAGTAAATGACCACCAAATGTACCTTGGGGGTTGGATGTTTCAAACGATTTGAACGATCACAAGAACTTGTCACTGAAACAATACAAAATACATGTATTTATATAGATACTTTTTATAAAAGAATATACCTAACAACATAGCCTACATCGGGTTATACAACGAATTCGCACAACTAATGTATAAGGCGCTATGGATTCAACAGACGGTAAATACAAACAACACATTTTCTATAAACATAACAAACTATATTTAACACATTTGTATTACATGATGTCATGATAAATATGTTATTTGAACTTACATAACCGTCTCCAAACTTGCCGTAGCGCGTCTGTCTGGGAAATAGTTTTTTGCGCGTCGTTTTCCAACCCGCTTTCCAAAGCTTTCTACTGTGGTAAAAATGTTAACCATTTCGAAAGCAATGAAACAATAATATACCTAACATTATAAAGCTATCGTTCGGCGTTCTTGCAATCGTTCAAGCCGAATCCTTATAATCTTGCATACGTACGTGGATCGCATGGACGCGACCAATGAGTTTCACCAAACAACAGCGAAGAAACCCGAAAACAAATGCTTTCATTGAGTCATCTTGATCACCAGCCATTATCTCCGTTCTAGCTTTCGTTTCTATTGGTCGAAGAGGTTGTATGCGTCATGCATTACGGCCAATTAGAGCCCCTGTTCAAAGAACTCTGGATGTAAACATGAATTTTGCCTGCGCATTATGGTCTGTATTGCCCAACTCGGACTGTAAGGGTTTTAATTAACTATGTAACTTGTTTGCCATTAGATGTAACACTAAGCACCCGCATCTCAGACTAAAATGTCTATAAATATTTAATGGGACACACACACACGCACACGCACACACGCACACACACACACATACACACACAAACGCACAACATGCAGGGTCCACCTATGAAAACAAAGAACAGAAGCTCAGGTGTCAACAAACACAGAGGGAGTTGTGATGTCATTATCTGCAGGCTGCGATTTCTCCACTTTTATCTTCACAAAGAAAACGGTTGTTTGCTGCTATATTAAAATTTTAAATATAATATATATGACCTTTAAATATTAACATCAGCAACCCCAGCAAATGTCCCTATAAGGAAGCATAACGTTCGTCATAAGACATGCATTTCAGGAAATATAATATTGACACCATAAATTACTAATAGTTAGCTGTTATCTTTACCACATATGAATCATAAATTAACACAGAGACACTGATGTTCAGAAGGGGTCATAATGCAGCTCCCTAGTGACAGCAATGGAACACATTGTTTGCATTAGTGCTTATAGTAGTGTGTGTGTGTGTGTGTGTGTGTGTGTGCGTGTGCGTGCACGCGTTTGTGTTGGCGCAGACATGCACATGCAAGTCGTGTGTGTGTGTGTTTGTTGTCTGACACAGAATGCTTAGGGTTCACAAATGTATCTTTAATAAAGATAAGTTACTTATAAATAAATCTTAACCTAATAAAATGTCTTCCGCTCATTACCTTAATTGGCCGATGTATTAGAAACATTTGCACAAATGTATAGACAATGCAAGAAGTGTGTGCATGTTTCGTGATTTGTACAATTTCATGTATTGTACTAATACTATTCAAATTCAAAGGCAGTGCGATGAGGTGACCAGCATGTCACAAATATATAACCTCTACCCAGGAGAACTTAGGTTGCTGTATTTCTTTCAGTGTATATGATAAATATTAAAAACACACAATTTACATTGCAAGAGAATATATGCGAGCATATGACAAACATGCTCGCAAATAGGGTTCCGTTTGGCAGACAGTCTCAACCATTTATTTAATGCATCTTAGGGACCTGTGGCCACCAAGGAGCCCCCCTTGTGTTTGTATATGTCAATTACACAATGAATAATGAATAAGGTGGATGGATGGATTATGTCAATGGCTGGTAATCATTCAAAAGCGCAGCATCAGGCTATGTTAACTGCCTGGCTAGCTACTACATGTTTTAATATATTCCTGCTGCCTCTGTCGGACTGTGAAGGTCTGTGTAAGATACTGTATACAGTATATGTGTTTACGTTTGTTAACATTACCTTTAATACATTAGAGGTGTGTCGATTCTGTTAGTTATACCCCCTTTTTGTGTCTGTAAAGTATTATTGCCGAGTGGCTAGTTTGCTTGTTTGTTTTTATCTAAATAGCGTTACAGTAAGTTATGTGGGTTTGTTCCCATTTTGTCAGTGTGACAGCAACAATCACCTCATCTAGCGTCATCACATCTAATTATGTAGTTACTATCTAATAGCCAGACAATAAAACACTGCATTTATATTCCTCTGAACACATTTAGTGTTCACTCTTTAGTAAAACGGAAGCTCTATTATTACATTATCAATGTTTAATGTGATTTCAAGGTTGGTTGTCCGAGCGATTCATGCTATTGTAAAGACAGAGCAACTCTGAGATGCATGTTTAACATAAACATTTAATTAGGACATTTAAATATGACTCCAAATGTTGAGGCCGACAATTGTTTGGATATCACTGTGACTTTGACATGTTGGAAACAGAAGAGCAGCATTATATTGAGACTAAAAAGAAAAAGGTTTGGCAATGGCATCAAAAATAACACTTTTTTATTGATCTTTTGGTGTTAGTATCTTTGTAATATGGTGAGACAGTGATGTCGTAACATACAATATTTCAGATGCATGAAACATGCAGCATTTTTAGTGTCATCAACTTTTAGAACAGGTGTAGAGCATTAAATAATACTAAATATCAGAGTATGTCTGTGGTGAAACCGACAATGAATCTTACCAGTTCAAAATGAATGAAATCTAGTGCAGATTATTTATGTATAGTTACTTTTGCGAGATGTTAAAGGTTTTTAGGGACATACATTTGAATTTAAAATGTAATGTCATTTAGATATTTCTGTGCTGCTGTTTGTACAGAAAATACCGTACACATTCAAACAAAGAGTGCTGCCTACTGTAACATTCACCATGTATTCCAATGAGGTACAGTGGTTTATGAGTGGTTGGGCTGTTTACAGGCGTAATCTACCCTTCTTTTATAACAGACAATATTTATCAGCGCAACAAAAAGCTTTTTTTTTTATGGCCTATTGTGACCTTCGGTCCTTTCACCAGGCCAAGCATTTCCATCTGTTTCTTACATGGTTACTCTGGGACATTCAAAGATGTAATGGAGCCCATTATGTGAATCCATATTATTGTCTAAGTGTATTTCTGGAGTAGTTGTTTTGTGGAAAATAGTTTAATGTGTTTAATTGTTAGATCAAGATCAACATCTGTTAATAATGTAGTCATACACCATGTGACAGAGTGAGCTATTTTTAACACCGCTTCTACTGCTTAAGTAACAGTTAGTTATTATTATTTTCTTACAGGATATATAGTCAGCGCAATAATATGTTGAGTTTTGGATATGCCTTTACAAGGCGTTACATTGTTCTACTGTATATAGCATGATGCGATTCATGATGCGTTGTAGTATCATTGAATATCACTCACTAACGCATTGGTCTACCTAGGGTTGAGCTGGCCCATCCCTCTTTGACAGAGGTACTGACCGTGACTTGACAGTTGTTCATTAACACATGGAGGACAGGTAGACACACAGCAAGCACTGTGTTTGATCTAGTCTTTTTGACTTGGGACAGCATTTGATCAGTTCTATTTAGCTTTTTTCCCTCCCATAAAATCTTAAGGTAATTAGAAATCTTTTAGCAAACAGATTGTTTTACTGTCTAGGTGCGGAGGAGCGTAGGACCAGGGACATATATTTGTGCTCAGCAACCACAGAACCGTGGTGACTCCTGCTCTTTTAAAGAATAACTCTTTCTTGCAGAATGGAACGGTTCTAAACATACAAATGTAAGACTAGAGACTTTTTGTTGTTAATAACGCAGCAAAGCAGTTTTGTTGATATGTAGTACTACGGAAAGTTGCTCAACAGCTATAATGCTCAAAACACAATGTCTAGAATTCTTAGGAGTGTGGATAGTGACAGTGGCCGCCACTGGGATGCTAAACGACTGTTTGTCAACGAAACGAAATTACACCATGAATGTAGTGCTTCTGGAGGACAATACATATGAGTGGAGTATGGCTTTTGTAAAAAAAATTGTACTGCAAGCAATTGAAGAGGACACAAAACTCAACACAGCCGCAGGTAAAACATTAACAAAACTCTCGTTGGGCTGAAACCTGGCTGAAAGGTTGTTTTTCCATATAGTAACAACAATACCACATATTCTATTGACTTTCTTTCATCCACAAATCTGTAATACATAACATACTTAAAGGTGCCATATATGCAATATTCTAACATTGATACATGTAAAGTAGCGATAATAAAAACACAAACAAAATAAACAAATATACAAAGTGTTTTGTCAGCATTGAACAACTGAAAGGAAACAAATTGAATTAACTTTGTTTTTTAAAGTGTTCATTTGTGGTTAGGAAATGTAACTGATAAGCATTTCATGGACCAACAAGCTCTCTTACCGTACCTATAAAAATGCATATTTAACACCATGGATACCATATTAAAGTGTTTAGTGCCTTCATAGTTGTGTCATGGGTATGTCATGTGGAAATGTGTTATCGTGGGTATTTGATTGATTTTAAATGATCTTTTGGTGTTAGTATCTTTACAATACTGTGAGAAATTACTGAACCACAGGATGTCGTAATATACAATATTTCAGAGGCATTAAACATGCAAAACAGCTGTAGAGCATTAAATAAGACTAAATATCAGAGGATGTTTGTGGTGGACCTAATTATGAAGAAACCTACAATGAATCTCCCCAATTCAAAATTAATGAGATCTAGTGCATATTATTTATGTATAGTTACTCTTTGCAAGATGTTAGAGGTTTTTAGGGACATGCATTTGATATTTGACCAACAACTATAGGCTACTGGGCAGCCATACCCCAAAGACAAATGCCAGTTCTAATGCCAGGAAGGGGAGATTACATTTGATTATGTAGGTGAGGAAACCCACGTGAACACTACAGATAAAGGTTCAAACTCCAGACCTTCTTGCTGTGGGGCAAACATGCTTGTTAACAATTGTAAAGTTAAAGTCCTAATTGGACTGTAATTGTGAGCACTCATCCCACCCAGTATACCACTGGAACGTATAGTCAGAGCATATGCCTTATTGCCTTTATCCACATACAGAGGAGCCCCATCAGTCTTTTGTCAATGCAGGAAGCCTTTGGTTCTACCAGCCCATGTTCCATAAATGTGACTTATACCTACTAAACTATTGGATTATGGGTGCCCTAGTAATTGTAGTGAGGCAGCCAGTTAAGTGGTTCACACACCAGTTGCTCCTGCCAAAGTGATGGCTACAAAATTCTTGATTCCATTGAAAATGCCAAGATACTGTATATGTATTTGCCTTTATACATAGCTTTATTAATAATTTAAAAGGGATGATTGTATGTGTGACCAAACATGTTTGATGTTAAAGCCTGTGTCTTACTTAAATTCAGATGTGTGCATGGCTTATATTTGTATGACTGTGTTGGTTTTGAATCACGAATAAAATGCCTGGTTGCACATGAATTGTGCGTTTTATGAAATAGGGCTTTTTATATCTACATTTTCCGCTTCATGTTCTAAATATGTTGAATGAGCAAGTATACACGTACGCCTACATCAGTCATAGTTATTTTGGCCTATCTATCACAATTCATATTTCTGATATCATTAGTCATAGAAAAGTCAAATAAAATAAATCACGTGATTCATTGGTTTATTTTTGGAACCTACCTATTCTTTCCATTCTTATTAGGGTTGGACTTCAAATTGACAGCTACCTTCAATGGCTTTAACACGTCCCTTTACGAACGGCGTGGCTGTGGGAGCAGTAGCTGTGAAGGTGTGGAGATCCTCAAGAAGCTACATGTGAGGGCTCCAACCACCAACAAACATTATAAACATTATTGAAGAGCTCAAATGCAAAAACCTCTAAGTCCATTTAAAAAAAAATTGCTTTTAGAAACTTAAAACTGAAATATTAATTAGGTTTCCATATTTGGGTTCATTCATTTCACCTTTATTGCAATACAATGGATGCATGTACCTGAATAAAAAGTAATATCTTCAAAAATTTAAGTAGTTATTTATATATTGTTAATTAAAAACAAAAGATGTCAGACTGAGGTTTTTACATATACGGAATATATATATATATATATATATATATAGGAATACGAAACAATATATAATAACAAGACATTACTAACAAGATATGCCATACACAATATAACACATTATAAAGTTAAAAGAGCTGCATCGTTCTAGAATGAAGACAAGGTGGGATGCGTCATGTTGGGTCCGTCCTGCACTTATGCCACTTTCCAGATGGTGGAGTAAGTATGACTGACCAATGGCATGCTATGCTTTGCTCCTGCTATAATATACTGTGCCCAGTCACACACAGGCACGATCTCTGACCTTTGTCCATTTGCCCTCTGCCACAGTGAGGAGATTGGGTTCACACTGAGCATTCCCATCATCTCGGCTGGGAGCTTTGGTCTGTCGTGTGACTTCAAAAAAAATCTGACCCGTATCTTACCACCCGCCCGCAAAATCTCAGACTTCTTCATTACTTTCATGAGCACCGTCTTGCCTTTTAAGCCACAGTGGGAGCGGATCTACATATATAAAAAGACAGATGATACTGAAGACTGCTTCTGGTTAGAGCAGATGTTCCAAAATATATAACGATCACATCACAATACAAGTCAGTATATTTATATATCCCTCTCTGTAACTGAATCATTTGCCAGGTACATCAACGCGTTGGATGCGCCCTCGGCCAACTTTTCCAGAACCGTAGACCGGCACACGCTTCGTAATGAAAAAGAGCTGGATGACGCCCTGAAAACCAATAAGCGACGCAGCAATAGTGAGTATCTTAAAATGCTCACGTAACATGTGAACTGGTGTTTATAACATTAATAGTAGAAATAATGTGGGTTCAGTATTCATATTTTGTTGTGAGCATGTGCATTTTATAGCAGGTGTACCTATTTTTTTTCTCCTGAAGCGGCAAAGCACAAACATTTGCTTTATCATTATTGTGACGCTTCAGTTCATTAAATATACATTAAATGTTGTCCTTGTCAAACATTGCTTTGTTAAGTAACCTTCAATACTTAGATTGAAAAATGTCACTTAACATTCAGTAGCAAACGCTCTGTCTACTGAATGCACCGTCTTTATAAATAAATGCAGATATGGGCTGGCTTATGTAAAGTACAAATTGAAGATGATTATTTGGTTATTTACACCAGTCCCAGTAACAGGGGACAGCTTCTGACTCTTTTGTGTGTGTGACACTGGGCGGTGGGTAGGACCCAATCGCACAGCATCCCAGTCAGGATTCAAACGTAAATCACAGACAGGAAGGAACGTGCGCCACATACAACAGTGATGGACCAGAACAGGAGAAACACAAGGGTTTAAATACAGAGAGCCAAGACAGACCATTGGACAGGCACAGCATTGATACACAAAACATGGACGGCACAAACACAGAACACAGGGAAAACATGGACTGGAACAGGGCTAACAGACAGGATTCACTAGACAAGGGACAGACCATTAAAGTGTGAAATTGATTGACTTAGAATACCTGGCAATACAACAAGGAGTAAGCAAGTTAAAGTAAGCGAGTTAAAAGTTAAGTAACAGCTAAAGCCATGTTAAAACTAGACGCCATGTGTTTTGTATCATGTACTGCTTTAACATATACAAAATTATAAACTTTAATACAACCCTGACTATATGACTTCCATATGTCCTTTATACTGTAAGTCTACATGATGACGTTTTGAATAAAATACTTCGTTTATTTGAATGCTGTGTTTACTGTAATCAGCGGTTTCCGTTGTTTCTCAAAAACATACGTCCGACGAGAATGTATGGCAAGAGCTCAAGCCCAGGCCAAGATTGTACCTTGTTAATATTTTAAAAACCCGGGCCGACAAAAAGGCTATTACATTTTATGGTCTATTAATTATTATACAAATTAACGGATTCTGAATGCGCATTTACACAAGCTGCATGCAAATTCCAGACGCAAGCACTGGAATAACACTCCAGGAGACAGTGGATACAGGCAAATGGGACAATCAATATTTAATAAACAAAAACAGGAAAAACATTCAAAGGTAAAGCTACAGGTTTTACTAAAAACTGCCACAATTCAATTAGATTTGTGTCCAATAGTTCCATAAGGAAGGTGTTCCCCTGTAAATATGATGATATTTTAAGAACAATAAAATACTGTACTACAGTAAACTACTCTTTTTTATTTTTATTTTTATTTTTTTGGAAATAAGTCTGAAAACCAAATAAGTAATAAATAAATATCTAAATGTGTTACTTATTTTATATTGTGTCAGTTTTCATTCTTTGTGGGACCCCCCGTGACATCAGCACCATAAAAGAACGGATACAAATTCAACCAGATATCTTGTTCATTCTCCTCGACATTTATAAGTAAGGATTCTCCTTATCTCTCCTCCCTTACCACTCATTTACAGACCATATGGCAAATTCTGTTGTTAATTACACAACAAGTTACCAGTCACACTCTTTTTCCCTTTAGCTTTCGGTATTACACCAACAAAACATCTGCCCTTGGAATGGAAGATGTCCTGGTGGTTACCCTGCCACAAAGAAACCATAGCTACAAACCAGACACCAATGTAACGGTGAATATCTCTCTATCACACTGCCTCTATCACTTGAGCAAGGTCCATCTATTCCCCAATACAAATTGATATACACAGTACACATGTGAAGTTTGAGAACCGCTCAATCGCTGTCATCGCTATCATCGGCCATTATATAGACAGGAACATGATTGTGTTTCCTTATCTGGTGTCTGCTTCTTTGACGCTCCCTCTCATTTCTGTGCTGATCATATATAAGATAAATGACTATATGGCTGGCTATCATGATGGGACACTGTTGTTCGGAATGGTGCTTCGGGAACGGATGTTACAAAAGCAGCGCGGTGGGGAATCCACCGTTGTTTCAAGTGACACAGACAACCCCTTTGGGAATGCTAACTTTAATGGTATGAACACTGTATCTTTTCTGGAACATTTTGACTTTGACATTTGAAACACCAAGGTTTATATGTATGTCTTGTGTGTTTCTGAATGCAGGAATAGGAGGTCAATATGTGCTGGATGAGCATGGAGACAGGGATTGCAACTTTTCTGTGATCTACACGTCCAAGCTCACTGGCGAGGTGGGAACACTCACCATTGGTTAAGTGGTCCATTTGTTCCCAGACAAGGCATCTGTTAACTTGCTTTTCTCCTCAGTACAAGACATTGCTTACTATGGACACGTCTACAAAAGAGATCATCGTAGTAGATCCAAACCCTGCTCTCTTTTGGGAAGGAGGTCGACTTCCAGATGACCAACCAACGAATTCCAGTAATACACACCAACACACCTATGTAGTGATTGCCTGTGATATACAGTATACCGTACTATAGCCTCATTACTATATAAAACATTTTGTTTTTAAACTAATATTATTAAAGGAAAAAAAGACAAATTACTGTAATGAGTTCCTATGTGTGTGTTTAATATGTGTGTGTGTGTGTGTGTGTGTGTGTGTGTGTGCTTATAGAACATAGTACACAGGACATCGTTGTTGTAGTTCTGAGTGTCAGCGTGGTTGTGGTGACAGCCATTGCTCTCATCTTCTACTGGTAGGCTAAATGCAAGCTATTGCATTCATTTGAGTAAATGCTAAGATAAATATTTGTGTCTTTATCTCATGACTAGTAGTATTGAGAGGAACCAAGGACTTCCTACATCCTGTCATCTTGTTGATAATATGACTTGCATGTGTGTGTATGTGTTTGTTTACATAATGACAGGCAGAACAGAAGGGAGCGTTTGAACCACAAGAAATGGTCACACATCAACCCAGACCTTATCGGGCCACTGGATGAGAAGGAGGTCTCTC
This sequence comes from Forbesichthys agassizii, assembly GCA_026546735.1. Lineage (NCBI taxonomy): Eukaryota > Metazoa > Chordata > Actinopteri > Percopsiformes > Amblyopsidae > Forbesichthys > Forbesichthys agassizii. The sequence goes on along the minus strand of JAODLL010027940.1, from coordinate 9,566 downwards.
TGAAAGTAGGGTCACCATTGATTTCTCATCAGTACAGAATTGTTTGTTTCCTGTAGAGATGAGATGGGGAAACACTCAGATGAGATTACATTGAATGAGATTAAATCTAATCAGAGAAAGGACTCAATGAGATCTCGTGAGATTAAATAACAAGAGACAAGTTCTTGTGGTGTGCTGATAAGATATGATATGATGTAAGAAATAAAATAAAATGAATAAAATGTGATGTAAACTAATTTCAGGTGAGATATACTGAGATGAGGTGATGTGAGGCCATATTAGATGACATTACTTGTGCTACAATAAATATATGATATATGACATGATGAACTGACCCAGAGGCCACATGGTAGATGATTCATGATGACATTTGTGACAAGGGCCTCTATATAAAACAGTAGGCCTATGTGGAAATTATGAAACATGTATGTGACATTCTAACATAGCTAGCTTGTTTACGCTGGGGCTCCCATGGTCTTCTTTTTATTATTATTAAACCTTTATTTAACCAGGAAGGCACATTGAGATTAGAATCTCTTTTTCATGAGCGTCCTAGCCAAGATAGGCAGCAGCGAGTCATATACAAAACAATTGCACAATACAATACAATACAATACATAAAATATAGGTAATTTAGTTAAAATAACATAAGTATGTAGCAACAATCAGCACAATTAACTTAGAAACAGTGACAGGTCAAAGACTCAGCCTCAATATCCATCATGAGTGAGTTACGTAGAGTGACAAGCTCTTTCAATGTAAAACTCTGTTGTAAGGTGTTCCAAGATGATGGAGCTGAGTAACAGAAAGCTACGTTATTGTTCTTGATTGTAGCTAAATACAATCCTTTGAGGAGAGACAGTACCCATCACCATTTAACTTATGCATTTGTAATAGTACTAATAGGTTATTACACATATCAAAATACACTGCGGGAGTTCCCTGCCCTTCCATGCGCATACAAGGAAAGCCCTTTCCAGGCACGTACATTGAATGCCCCCTACAAGGTAGAGAACAGAGCAAGCCTCACCATGACATTAAGGAATCAAACACAGCATTATAGGAGGAGGGGGGGGGGGGATGTGGTATGACACAAAAATGCTTGCAGAGAAAGCGCTATGAATGGGTGTAGGCTAAGGACGCTTAAATTAGCGCCCTGACTAGATTGGCCAATCCTATGCTTTGCTGTGATGAGCTGAGCAGTCAGGTCACTGAGATCAGATGGGCAGTGAGCTGACTGTGATCAGATGACAATTGAGATTAAGCGTGGCCGGGCGTGACATCATGGCCTGCCTGAACTATCGCTATGCTCATATGCTCATACTCATAATACACATATTCACTTACATCTCAATACTACCGTTTCAATGAGGCTTCAAACTAACTTGGATATGTTTGTGCGTGCATGTTGTGCCTGCCTGTCTGTCTGTCTGTCTGTCTGTCTGTCTGTCTGAAAGATTGACGAAGATAAAAGAAGGGACAGCATCTATCAGATCCGTCGGGGACGCTATGACAAAAAGGTAACGCAAAGTACATCTCTCACTAAATGTTTAATTTTATATTTGTATTTTTATGAACTTTTCTTTTTGACATTTCAAAGTACATCTCTCACTAAATGTTTAATTTTATATTTGTATTTTTATTAACTTTTCTTTTTGACATTTCAAAGTACATCTCTCACTAAATGTTTAATTTTATATTTGTATTTTTATGAACTTTTCTTTTTGACATTTCAAAGTACATCTCTCACTAAATGTTTAATTTTATATTTGTATTTTTATGAACTTTTCTTTTTGACATTTCAAAGTACATCTCTCACTAAATGTTTAATTTTATATTTGTATTTTTATGACCTTTTCTTATTGACATTTTGTTTTCTGGCCATCAGCCTATTATTTTAAAAGAACTGAAAAACACAGATGGAGTCTTCACAGAGAACCAGAAGATTGAACTCAACACAGTAAGGCATTCTTTAGAAAGAAGGAGAAAATGATACAGCATGATAGAGAAACATGACATGTTACACAGTATGTGTTAAGTTTTGTTTATACAATGGCAAATGTTTGAAATTACTTCCTCATTCTCTCTGCTAAAGTTCCTCTTAAATGTAGATTAGGTTACTTCAGAAGTGTTCATGCCTTTTATTCTGCACTTGATTTGAATTTTGTTCTTGTTTATACATATATATATATATATATATATATATATATATATATAAGTCTCTTCATTTGAATCTCACAGGGATCAGTGTTCACTATACATTTGCTTATTTCAACTCTGTTAGTCAGTGATTTCCCTCGTTGTGAGTGACCTTCATGTACGGTGTGTTAGCCAATTTAAAGGGAGACCACAGAGAAGCTTTAAATGGTAGTTACTATAGGGCTGAACCTTACATTTTGAGGAAGCGGTAACCGGGTGAAAGCACAGGTCAAAACATGTATCTGGAGAGGTTGTTGGCAATTTGTGCCATTTTGGGATGTAAACAGTTACAACAGTACAGTACAGTAACGCTACAACAAAATGTTGCAAAGCTACAGTGCATCTACATGGAACAATAACTGTTGATTCTGTCTGCCCTGTCATGCATGTTTCCATCATGGTTGTAGCTCCTTCGTATTGATTACTACAACCTGACCAAGTTCTATGGCACGGTGAAGTTTGACTACGGTGTGTTTGGAGTGTTTGAGCTTTGTGAGAGGGGTTCCCTCAGGGTAAAATATTTACTATTGGTTGATAACTATTATTAGCTTGTCTTGAACTGTCTCACCGCACTGCACCTGTGGGAGCGAGCGTGTAGTGCAGTGAGACAGTACAAGATTATATGCGTACCTTTATACTATTTACATATTTTACAATATATTAAATGTGACAATTCTAACCTCCTTTGGTTCACAGCATGTCCTTAATGATAGGATCTCCTACCCTGATGAAACCTTCATGGACATGGAGTTTAAGATATCAGTCATGTATGACATAGCGAAGGTAGGAATAGTTGTTAATTCATATAACAACTATAATTACTAGTTTCCAAATCATAATAATATTGACAGATTGTAGTATCATATTTTGGTGCATTTTCTGCAAGTACAAATCATTTATGGATGTCGTTTTATTTATTTATTTTCATGAAATCTAAATTGATATATTTAACGTGGCCCTAAGTGAAGTTTTAAACCGGAAAAAAACACAGAAAAGTATACTCGAGTGAGGTTTTAAACAAAAAAAACGATAGAAAAGTATACTGTACATTGCGATACAAATTGTTTACGTAGGTAGGTGTAGAAAAAGCAATATTTAGTTATTTAGAAGGAGAGGATGACTGGAGGTGTTTACTCAGATACTGCAGGTAGGATTTTACAGCTATAGATTGAGATACGATGAGATATGATTTTAGATATGTCATAGACATTAGTCAGCTATTAATTAGTGAAGTGCTATGTGAGAATATCTGCTCTGGTCGATGGCCCACGCCTCTATGTTGATTTAGATTTGGTCAGATACCCGCTAGATTATGACCAATCAAGGCCTCTTTTTCCCGACCGGCCTGGCAAACCTACAAACAAATGTGTCAATGGGCTTTGCAACGGCGGACCAACTGGTTCCCGAGGGAGGGAGCAGAGGAGGAGGAGGCATTTTAGGTTGTTGATTTACAAAATCTTGCTCTCTCGTGTCCGACCTACAGAAGCTTCAAGTGGCAGGGTGAAGTGTAGGAAAAGCTATTTGTTGGGGACAATAGGGCACGTTTAAGGCTTTAGACAGTCATTCTGGGTTGTATATACAATCTGTGATTTGATTATTCAATTAATAATTATAGTTTATTGCCCTCAGCAGACAGACTGAACAGGATTAACTATCTTTTTCCTCCTATGCATCTCATGCCTAATTTACCACGTAGTCTCAAACAAAGACTTAATTTCCATGTGCCAACTCCACCACACCCAGCTTTGCCCCAGGTAGACAAACAGGCTGGCAGCACAATGCTGTTGTATTGCATTCCCCCATACCCAGCAGTGGCTGCAGGTAGGCAGCTAAAGGCTGAGCTCTCATTGGACACAATCAAATTAACATTTGCCATTGCTACCTTTCTCTGTACTTTAACTTACTATAAAGCTCCAGATTTTCCTTGGGTAATAAGAAATGTGTGGTGGAGCATATTACTTGTGAAACCATACGTTTTTTCCCTCGCTGTACACTATTGTATTATTAAAACCTGCTTTCCCAATTCAACACTATCCGACATCGACTGCTCTACGTTTTTGAGGTAGTAAAGTATTACTTTTAAAGAGCAACACGACCAAGAGCAACCTATCATATTAATGATGCTACAATGTTGTACCTACCCTGATACAGGGCATGTCATATCTTCACTCCAGTAACATTGAAGCCCATGGCCGACTCAAGTCCACCAACTGTGTGGTTGACAATCGTATGGTGGTCAAGATCACTGACTTTGGCTGTCACACTATCATCAGCCCAGGCAGAGGTGAGACCTGGAGCATTACATGGGATCTGTGGGGTGGGCTACAGAGGGCCTGTTTCAACACTGCTCACAGTGAGGTCATACATTAAAGAGTCTTCCTTATGTTCATGTTTAAGTTTAAGTTCATGTTTATGTTTAAATGTAGGTTTATGTTTATTAAGTACGGGACAATACACATTCATTAACATCCACAACCACTAACAGAAGTCATGTATATGTGTCAGGTTTAGCCGTATAGACAAATGTTCAACTGCAGTCCCTAAAAGGAATAAGCTTTCCTCTCATCTCTGTCTCTCTCTGAACCTCCAGACTTGTGGACAGCCCCTGAACATCTGCGTAAAAGTGGAGTGTCTCAGAAAGGAGATGTGTACAGTTATGCCATCATTGCCCATGAGATTGTACTGAGGCGACCTACATTCTATACAGAGTTCTGCTCTGACCGCAAAGGTAGGCCTGGCGTATGTAGTGTAGTAATATAATATAATATAGAGTACCAAATCACTCCCAAATATCATCACCGTTAAATGTAATGTGTACAGCTAGCAAGGAATGCTGTTATTTAAATGACTTCTACAGTACATGCAAATATAGTTCAGTCCAGTGTTTTGATTGTTATGCCAGTAAGTGTTTACTCTGTCCATTTGCTCAGATAAGATGAACAGGGTGCATTATCCCTGTGGATCCATTGTCTTCAGACCTGACCTCTGGCTTGAGGGGGCATCAGAGTGTCAAGTTGAGGTAATATTCATTAATCTGCCCAATGATATTTTGTTGTTGTTGAATGGAATTTATAAGTGTGTGTGTGTGTGTGTGTGTGTGCGTGCCTTTGTACATTTTTGTGTTTGCACATTTGTACAGTTATACATGCTGATAAAGAACTGCTGGGATGAGGACCCAGAACGGAGGCCAGAGTTTAAGAAAATAGAGGGAATTCTGCGTAAGATTTTTAGGTAAATAAAACAGTGAATACTATATTTTAAACAATAACTGTTATATTCCATATATTTTACGTCAGTCTCCCTCTTTAAGCTCTTTGGTCACTGTTTGTAAAACTTTCTAGTTGTGTAGTTGTTGTGTATCCCTAAAGAGACCAAAAATTGCTGGGATAAAATTGTCATTTAGCCACAATATTCCTCTGGAAAAATAAGTCTCAGATCAGTCAGATTTGTATGTATAGGTCATAGTTATATTTACATTTAAGTTGAGAAACTAGGATGCTAATGGAGGTGAAGGAGAAAAAGCAAACAAAAATTAAGTGATCAAAAAATGTAATGCAGGACATATTGTTTTCTTGGATTGAGATCAGAAAGCTATAGTTACAAACTCAGTATCATTATAAGATGGGTGACTTTGTTCCTTTTTACAGTAACCTGCACAACCAAGCCAGTGAGACATACATGGACAATCTGATCCGTCGTTTGCAGATGTACTCCAGGAATCTGGAGCATCTAGTGGAGGAGAGAACGTCCTTATATAAAGCTGAGAGGGACAGAGCAGACCGCCTCAACTTTATGTTGTTACCTGGGTAACAATGCATCATCCTGTTGAAAGATTGTACATTCATCATCGCATGACCCCTGTAGCGTTAACACCATCCACTTTAATAACTGCTGGTTTTAATCTTCTGCACTCCAGTTATAAATTATTAAAAATGAACGGAAATCACCCAGTTTACCTCTTCACACGCCTGCCTGGCTAAATATGTTACCAGGTGTGAAAACGATCTACCGCTTAATAGGCATATTCTTTGCATAAAATTACAAACTGAATTTGCCTTAATTTACATATATTGAATTAGACGTTTCAAGTTCCCTTTGTGTATCATCATGTATGACAGGTGTATTAGTTATTACCATGTATGTAGTGTGACCTATTGTTCATGATCAGTCTTGTCTTCCGTACAAACACAAATCATATCACATCAAATATCATTTAAAACATATACATCCAGATGTGCCTATATCCAAGTCAGACAGTAAGACTTTCAATGTGCCACGTGTTTCCATCCCTCAACTCCTTTCTGTTCCCGTGGACAGGCCAGTGGTACGCTCGCTGAAAGAGACAGGCAAAGTAAAGCCAGAGCTGTTTGAGGAAGTGACCGTGTATTTCAGCGACATTGTGGGCTTCACCACCCTGTGTCACTACAGCACACCCATGGAGGTGGTGGACATGCTTAATGACATCTACAAGAACTTTGACAGCATCCTTGACCACCACGACGTCTATAAGGTAATTGGGGATGGCACGAGCCAATTTTTTCAGTCCCGATACCGATACCGATACCTAGCACTTTGGGTATTGGCCAATACAGAGTAGCGATCCTATTCCAGTGTTAAATTAAGATGTATTCCTCACTGTGACAGGAACAGGACAGACTGGGAATCATGTTTTGTGTAAGGAACTAAGAAATGAATCAGGCTTGAAGACTGCTTTCCTAACGCTGTAAAACATAAAGTAGTATGGGCTATATATTAATATAAGGAAATATTACAATGTTGTCATTGATATGTATGTATTGAGTGGTTAGGTTTAAGTTAATGACAGCAAATCTCTATTGTCGGACCTACATGCATTTTAGAAATCTGCTGCTGATATAGTGGCCTGCTTGACAGTAGGTACCTACGCAGGTAAATTATTTAAATTAGGTCAGTCCCATAGATCGGCAACAACTGTTACTGTTACTGATACTGATCCAGATATTTAAGTCAGTATCGGACCGATTTCCGATCTCAGTATCTTTAGGTAACAAGTGACCTTACAGACTTTTGTGTATCCCTGCATATAAATATATGTGTGTGTGTGTGTGTGTGATGTGTAATGCATGTGGTTACGAGAAGCTACATTCAGTAATACCCGCTATACTGCGGGGCGGCAGACATGCACACGTGCACGCACCGCGCTCCTACCCACCGTTTACCTTTATGACCACAGGGGCTAATAATCTATTCCTTTGATCATAACCTTCAACTAAAAAGAAGCTCAAAAGGATCCCCTCTATTACGTTAGTTGTTTTGGGTTAATTAAGACACATAATACTATTACGTTAGAGAGAAGCAAATATCGGTTTAAGGTTTTATTGTTAACATTACCAGCTGTTTGCTGATATATTAATTTAATTAGCAGAAAACTAATATTTTCTATGTTAAGATATAGTGAAGTAATTGTGTCCTGAGCAGAGAATGGCATCACACTCCCACTGTGTGTGTTCCTCTGTTGTTGCTATAGGGCTGGCCCAAAATATTTTGTAGTAATTAATAGTGAATATCCGAAGCTTCGGGGGCAGGGGACATGGTATGAAACAAGTATCTGTTAAACTCCAAGCTGGCTGTCAGCACTGTTTGGAGGCTTTCTGAATATGCATGGATAATATGTGTATAGTATAATGAGTGTATAGTTCCTTATACACATTTTAAGTATGCTAAGAGTATTGTGATTTGATTGATATAAACTATTTAAAGATACAAAGATACAGCAATCAACGATTTTGTCAGACCACCAATTTAACCGTAACTTTTAACACCCATGGAGACTATTCCACTGATTGCTAACAGTCAAAAACGATATTCTTACATTGGCAAAGGTCCACACTAGATTATCCAATCCAGTAAAATATTTAGTCCGAAACACAATATTACATACATAAATAAGTACTGCACGTGAGTGATGTGGCATAATTTAATATTCGCCTGCAGAGATGCAATCTTCCATTCACAAAACTTCAGTTTTAGCACTCACATGTAATTATTAGCCAAGACATTTGCCAAGATCTCAAAGTGACTGACCTTGACTGACACCTGAATTGATCCAATCGGAGCCACTTTAAGTGTCAATACAGCCTGGTTGTCCATCATTATTCTTAATGCTGTATTAAACCACAGAACAGTGAGTACAGGTGTGCATTCTTGAGATGATTCCTCCTCTCTGTTGTCCTATCTATCGGTGTCAGGTGGAGACAATAGGCGATGCTTACATGGTGGCTTCAGGTCTGCCCAAGCGGAACGGGAACCGGCATGCGGTCGACGTAGCATACATGGCCCTGGACATCCTGTCGTTTGTAGGGACCTACCAGCTAGAGCACCTGCCAGGCATTCCCCTGTGGATACGTATTGGGGTGCACTCAGGTAACCCAAGCTCTAGCACCATCACCTCCTAGAAAGCACACCCTATCCAACCTTCTTTTAAAGGTCACAATGTTGTACATTTTGTTCGGCATATTATTTCCCGCCATAACGGCAATGTTCTATTTTAGCTTACCATTTAGGACTAAACTAGACCTCAGATAACTTTATATTAGTTATGTTATTCAATCAGATCTTCCAGAACATGCACAACTTTTTCGGCAAACTTTTAATTAGCAACATAGTGTTTTATATTATAATGTCCTTTTATTTTGTACGGTGTAGGATTTTATTTATTTGCACTGCTTTTACTGTACAGCACTTTGTGACCTGTCTGTGGAAGGTGCTTTATACATGAACTTTACTTACTTACTTACTTACATATCTGTCAATATGTCTAACTAAGTTTTATTTCTTAGGCCCCTGTGCAGCAGGAGTGGTGGGAAACAAAATGCCTCGCTACTGTCTCTTTGGAGATACGGTGAACACGGCCTCACGTATGGAGTCCACGGGACTACGTAAGGCACACACACACACACACACGCACACGCACACAGCACCAGTGTTTGGTAATATTATTATTATATCGTTGTTTTTTTTTAGTGGTGTAACTACTATTACTATTTCCAAAACAGTAATACTATTACAATTGCTAATCCAAACAAGATTTATGGTCCTAGCAATCTTAGGGTAGGCTAATTGATCCGATCTGTCCAATCATCTAGTTTGAGAGGCTGCAAAGTTTTCACTTTGGCTAAATTGCATATGACTTTTAAAAATGTTTTTTTTCCAGCTCTGAGAATTCATGTCAGCCAGCCCACCATAAACATCCTGCAGAGGACTGACTGCAAATTTGAATATGAAAAGAGGGGAGAGACTTACCTGAAGGTAATGCTGTCACATCCTGCAGTCCACCCCCACTGCATTACCTTCCTTGTGTTCCTTCCTTGTGTTCCACTCCATCTTTC
>JAODLL010027911.1:10751-23909 GCA_026546735.1 Forbesichthys agassizii | reverse complement strand
TCTCTCTCTCCCTCTCTCTCTCTCTCTCTCTCTCTCTCTCTCTCTCTCTCTCTCTCTCTCTCTCTCTCTCTCTCTCCCTGTGTGTACATTCAGTAGCACCAAGGCACAGCCCATCCCAGATCCAGCAAAACGCATACAAGGAACCATTTGGTCCAAAGGGAATTCTGACTATTTCTGACGTCCAGCGTCAGAAAACGTTGTTGCATTCCCATTGTCCTCAGCAGCAACATGCATATTCAGAAAGTCACATATGCAGCGTCCATGAGCAGGAAATGCGGATACGTTTCTGGCAAAACAAGTTTTCAGATTCTCGATAAAACCATACATAGTATATAGTTTTTGTTTGTCTCACAAGGCAGTCAGGTAAATGCGTGGATGCGTGTGGGGGAGGATGTGATTATTCTGCCCGCCTTCATGTCGAACACCTGACAATTAAATGTCTTTGCCAGATTGAGTCCATGACTCAGCAAAGTGAACGTGGTTCTGAAGTGTTGCTCAGCCTCAGCGAGGCAGGTACAGTAATGCGAGGGAGGTCAGCGGCTCTAGAGGAAACCTCCTCCTGTACTCGCTGCTAATTGAAAGCAGCATAAGAATGTGCATGCTTTCTCTGCAATAAAGAAAGTGGGGTTATCTGAAGGTATGAATTATGATCAGTAGAAAGGAGGGGAACGGGGAGAGGCCCTTGATAGCGTGCGACCGTCATGACAACACGGTCTGGGTTCAATCTGTCGTCATTTCTTCCTTGTGAACTTTTTTTTAACATTTTGACAGTTTTTCAGTTTCAGAGTGTTTATTAGCGATTTGCCTCATTTTAAATAAAGGTAGAGGTGAAACCAAATAAATATGTAATGACAGTATAATCTTCTAGAATCCCCAACAAGATTCATTTACATGTTGCATGATAGTGATAATGTAGAAGTCTGTATATGACATCATCAAAAATCTATAGGCCAGGGTTAAGTGTGATGCCCAAATGAAGCTGAAAATGTTACAAAACATTTACATAATAAATACAGTAATAACATCATAATTGATATAAAATAACTGTCAACTACTTTTTATTTGATTTTAATTTGAAACTAATTTTGATTTTGGCATTTCAACCAATACTTGTTTAATTAGCATACAGTCATTGGGGATGCTCAAGGAAAGTTTTTGACCTCAGCAGAAAAGAAGATATCCATCAAGAAATTACATTGTAGTCTATTTGTGAAAACATGTTACATTAGTATGTCAAAGAAGAATCTACAAATTATCATAGCAAACGGAATGACTTAATTCATTAATTAGTCTTTTCAGTTCAGTTAATTATTTAACCAGGCAGCCAATTAAATTTTAACTAAGCATTCTGTGCATAAAGCAGTGGGAATTAACTCAATGATTTATATTCTATTTAACATAATAAAAAAGTAAAACATTATAGAATTAGAAACAAAAGTAATCATTTTTTATTCCGCTAGGCTGTTTGATCTCTAGCACTCTAACAGACAGCTTGTGTCATGGATCTATTTTCCCCAAGATAGTCATTGTGGATAACGATCCTTACCATGAAGTCAATCACAGTGTAGTCACCCACTGATTAGCTAACAAGGGGTGAATTACAACATACTAGCCACTTCCTGGCATCATACTGGCTATACGCCTGGGTTAATGGTTACATAGTCAATTAAACAGGGAATTAGTCAGACACGTGGTAGATGGCTATTGGAAAAGATAAAAAGGAGACAAGAGATATATCACTTTTTCCTCACCTGTTCTGTGTCTGTGGGTGCTTGTGTTAACAGTACATGCACTCACATCATGAATGCTTGTGAAGGAAGAGGCACGCGTCACCTTTCCAAACCCACGTGTGCAGCAAAACACCTTTGCGTGCCACTGATAAGAGCTCCTGTCGTGATGAGGCACTCTAAAGTCATCAATGGTACCACTGGGCACGAAAGAGATTACAGAACACAGATTCAACAAAATCCTTTCCCAGCTTGTTCCTTGTTGTATCTTAGTGGACCCAAAAAGAACAGGCAAAATACAGGATAGTAAAATGATTTATGGGTAAAGCTAACTTATCACATTCTGAGTTATATTTGGAGAGGTGAAGTCAAATCGGTCTCTGCTGTCTGTTTAGTTAATTTCCTTTACAAGCTGACGTTTCATTTTTATCATTACAATACGTCTTCATCAGAAAGTTTATTCCATATTTTAAAAAGTATCATCACATTTGTTAGTCTATTATATAGAACTTTACATGCACGGGCCTTTATTAATCATATGTGACCCAATTAAATATGTATCAGGTGAGATTGATGCAGGTTTCAACATTACACAAAGAAATACATCAAATAGATGGTTTGCTAGATACAGCTTGATTAAGTAGCTTCAAGTTTTACCTTCACTATTGTATTCACTATTGTATCATCTGAATAATCTATCTACACCCAGTACTGCTCCCTCATTCATTTCATGAATTAATTTAACCATTTCTGGAACATTTCTAATATGTATTGTATAGATTAGAAAAATATATTGAAGGATAGTGTATTTTCTATTTTGTTTGTACTTTTTTGCCCATTTTGTGTATGGTGTGGCACAGAATGTACTGTACGAAGCATGATAATATCGCTGCTTAACTTGAATCACTGTGCGAGTCCTGCTTAAGGGTCAGATCACCCGTAAACATGACAAATGGTGACATATTTAGCGACGAGCCATTCAAAAACAAGGCTAACGCTTGATTAAGTTGTGTTTTCCAAACTAATCTGAATCAGCTTCAACAAAAGACTACACTGCAAAAACATCTAAAATTTACGCAGTTTTAAAGTGATCATGTAATCTTCTTGTGGTGAACCACCATAGACTACAATGCAGTAAAAGTCCTCTTATTTTTATTTTATTAGTGCATTATCTAAGATGTCAGATTGAATTATTACACTGGCCCAGAGTTTAAATGCTTTAGCCTGCCGTCTGTATGTAATTTCTGCAGCTGTATTGGGAAGGGTATGATAAAATCCCACCCTAAAAAGTACATAAGAGAGAGGTCTATTCTTTACTGTTAGTTAACATGGTACATTTCATTATTCGGGGACAGTAAAACCTGGAGAGAATGTTCTTGTGGATGTCAATTCATATTTAAAACTCATACCCAAATGAGTAATATTTTCCTGTTTCAAACCCGCCAATTCTGCTCAGCCGAGGTTCTCAACGGCAATCTCTACTACAGACACTCCGGAGATCTTCCAACCATGACAAACTTCACAATGCTTTCCTGGTTGACATTTAAACATACATTATTCATTTTAGTAATGGTCATTTTTAATGGCTGACCAAAAGAAAGAGAGAAAGTAATCAGAGGTGTTCACAGATGTGTTTTGCTTTGTTGACCGGGCTGGACGATGCCAAGCCAGCTGGTTTCACTGTGCCTCCAACATAAAGTATGAGGGAAGAAACGAGGCCCGCCCTTACAATGCTCAGTCAAAATGAACAGATCATTACTCAGAACTCTCTAATAATAATAACACAGGGTCTGTGGTCGGAGATATAAGCATGATGAAAAGTGTGTATGTGTGTGTGTGTATTTGACGTATATATAGAGAGAGAACGTGATGGACAAGAGAGAGAAAGGAATGAGTGATTGCCTTGCATCTGCAGGTAGTTCATATTTTCAACATCAAAAGGCTTCTGGGCTGTACTTTCCTGTGTTTGGTAAATGTTGCATGTGAGCAGAAGACCTTTTGTATTCAGACAGTTCCCAGTTATGTTTCTATCAGGCCAGATATAAAAGACGATCCAAGGGAATATGGATTACATTTTATAGGGGTGTCGCTGTTCGTTTTGTGTCTGATTGGAATAAACAAAGCCGGATCATGTAGACATGCTGTCTGGAAAAGACCCAAGAAATGTACATGTATATTCGAACAGCAAACTGCGCTAATCTAATCTATATGGTATATACGCTAGTGTATATCTAGTGTACACATCGGAAACAGTTAGGGTCTTTGAGTTGACACTCAGAAATAATTTGGGATTGAACCTCTGAGATGTCAAGTAACCCTCTCTACCAAGTAATTGAAAAAATGGAGAGAAAAAAATTAAAAGGCAAAGCACAATAGAGTAGCTCTATTGAAGGCAGGTTATTCTCGAGAACGCTTCTTAACTTTGACCTCAAATCAAAACAATATTCCTCCGTGGCGCCGCACCACTCTTTGAAGGCACTGTGAAGCCAAGTGTAGTACTACAGTTTTGTTGATGTGAGCGGTGTTCACCACTTTGTTTATGCTCCTATTTACAGAGCCAGGGCTGTGTAGAAGTAGCTTCAGTTTGACTGCCTCGAGAAACAGGAGGGCTTGGAAGTCATTGTGTTGCTGGTCGGTAAACCTTTTATGTGGCCAATCACCATCGTATACTGTTAGCTACGGGCGTGGTTTACTGTACGTGTGACTAAAAACAACTCAAATAAAACAACGGCGGGTCCCACAGAAGATAACGTAGGTGATGCAATATGGCATCGGTTTTATAAGAATTTATAAGAAATGCAAAGACTTTTCTCAATGGAAAATATGTTTTCACTCTTTTCCCGACTTTTCTACTGCAAGTGCGGATATAATAACAGGCTTTGCTGGTTCACAGATTTGTCCAATCACCTGCCAAGTATTTTTTTGAAAGCGCCTGCTCTTATAAACAGTTTCAATGCATGGCTCCTCAGCACGCTAAGAGAATAGTAAGCTAGCGAAATGCAAAGAGATATTTGGTGAATTTGACAAAAAGTGTATTATTTTACAATTAGCTTGCAAAAGATGATTAGACCTTTAAAGTTTAGGTCAATTGTTGAGAATCGTACTAGCACCCTGATGACAATGCTTGCTCTGCTTCCAATAAATTTTGAAAATATTGTCCATTGAACTGCATTACTGTGCAACTAAACTTAAGACGTGATTGAGGGGTGGAAGTAAAACGGAGGTGATAAAAACGCATGCACATTAAAATATAACATACATTATCAAGTGATTTGAAAACTACAATGTTTGTTATTTCTACCTTTTATCATTTACAATGAACACTTTTTGTTAGTTCCATTCATCGCTGGCAGCAAGACGTTTTGGTACTTCTGCCCTAAACCCTGACAAACCCATCGAGTTAGGCCTAACAGGCCTACTACTAACAATTATCATTATCATATTGACATTGTCTTTTTTTATTTGTTGAGAGCACTCAATCAATGCATCCGCGATTAATAAACCAGATTTATGAGGCCGCAGTGGAGGTCACCTTCCATGACCGGATGAAAATGAAGATGAAAATGTTTATCAATTTGCCCTGACAGGAGAGGAGTAGGGGATCCCGGCCTTAGCATTCCTCCGGAAGACTTGGAGTGGTTTGTTAGGCTACTCAATTTCATCTGAGTAGAACACACACATTAAACAATTATTTAATAACTCCTATTTCTCTCTATGTAAACGCTGTCATAATTGTGTTACAGTACGTTGCTTATGGCCTTTACCAGTGTTAGTCTTCATGTCAATGTTGGTGAATGCTGCCCAGCTCTTAGGGTTAATACTCATCTCAAGCGATTTACTGTAGGAGTACTGATTGCACTAGTTCTGTGCGTATTACAAGGATTAGCCATGCTTAGTTTTTGTTCTGTGCGTAGAATTGTAAAATAATCTAATTACAATATATTGTATCTGTGGATGCCTTGGTGTGCTTGTTCTGCTTTTAATGCGCCTGCTCTTGCCGAGCTATTTCTGTCATCCCCGCCTCTCTTATCGCACTCCACCTGGCCTGATTTATTATTGAGAATGCTCGTCGGACGGGATCAGTTTAAGTCCTGTAGCATTTTAGATGTTCTTATAAGTGCCTACCTTTAGGGATGTGGGATGCCTTTGAGATTGAAACTTCTCTTTTGAGTTCAAGTCTGTTTATGTCTCTGATACGGTGCCAGGGTTTATTATACATCTTCAATGTATAAGACAATCTAAGACCTTTTATCTTTCATTTGTGATGTCATGCTTCTTCACTGTTAATGTTTCCATGCAGGTACAGGCCAGTCTCATGACTGTTCACGAGACTAATCAGACTGCAGCGTTCCAGTTTGAACCTCTTTATTGTGTTAAGTGTAATCTCCACGTAAATTCAGCGATCCAGCTTATATACCCTGAAGAGAATCTGACAAAAAATTAAACTTTAATAATATTTATTATTCAGTTTTGAAAGTCTCTTTTTTTTTACTTGCGGTGAGCGCCATTCTTTTTCCGACTGTTTTGTAGCCTTTAGCTGAGAATTTAAAGCTGAAGCTGAGGTAATGCCACATGTCAACCCCCATCTGTTTGACGCTGTCTGCTTTTTTGGAAAAGACTAACAAATGTCACTGGTTGGTTGACAGACGAGATGTATGCTCAGTGGAAAGTCATGAGGAAATGAAGATGCAGCAAAGGAAAGGTTGCCAGATGAAAGGATGTTGATCCCTCTCAAAATTCCTGTCGCTCAATGGCGGATGTCTGTGAAGACCTGAAATTGCACAATCTTTACTGCCTCACCAGCCTGAGAGGACAAAGTGACACATAATAACTAGGAAATAAACAACAATTCAGTGTTGTCACAGAGGAAGCGTATTATTTGAAGGAATAGAGGATGTGAAGATAAACACTCATTTGCTCACTGGTCCTGAGACGAGAGGTATTCATTCCAGGTTGTGTACCGAATGTCGGTGAAATTGACAGTATCAAACTACCCAGAGTGCTCTTCATGGTCATCCTGTCACTCTCAGCGATATGCAAAACTGCTAGTGCATTCTACTGCAAATAAGCTTCGTGGCGGGAAGAATACTGTATAGCTTTGCATCCAAATGAATGGTTTGTACAGTGCCAACTGCCATTGTTTATAGTATTGTACGTTACACAGTAGTTTGCTCACATTCCCATATGGAAGCTATGTGGGACACAAAAGGTTGTTATTAATAGCACGCTTAGAATTTAATGAATTAAGCAGCTGTTCTGTATGCTGCTTGTGATGGTTATGCAGGTGTTGGTATGACCATCTGAACCAGGAACCACACAATATATTGTGTTACACAGTACAGTCGCAGGGTTAATCCTAGGTTGTGTTCAAAACATCACGAGGTCAATATATTTGACCAAACTTGCATACCCTTCAAATAGTGTAGTGGCATTTACTTGTTATTTCCCAGCATTGGTCTGATGGCAAGCTGGCTTTAGTCTATGAGACATTAAGCCATTCACGGCTAAAACTAGCCTGCTTTCAGCAAGAAAGGCACCAAATCCCGAACAAATCCACATACTCTGTTCATTCTCTCCCTGGAGATGAGTGAGGGAAGAAAATATGTTTCCCACGGTGATCTATTAAGTATCTCTCCCTGTTGTACTCTTTAATATATATATTTTTTTAACTTAAGCCTGCGTTGGTTTTTATCTGCCATTGAAGATGTGCGAAGACGATCGTTTTTATAGTATTCTTACAGTGCCCACGGAACATTGCTTCCTTGTATAAAAACGATTCAAATGTCCCAGACAGAATCAACTACGGAAACTGGAAAAAGCCCGTTCATTCGTGGGTTTCAGCCCCTTTTCTTTGAAAAACCGCATGTATTGCAAACGTGTGTAGGCACGCCCATTTGCAGCTTAACACTGTTGAGTTATTACTTGGGAGGTTCCGAACATGTTCCATGTTGTCATCCTGTGCTTAACATGGGTGGTGAGATGGCAAGATGGCTCATCTGGTGGCATCTGGCCAGAGCTAAACAACCACTTTGAGGACACCTCATCCCAAGCCAGTGTACCTGGCATGTTGGATGTTTATCAACGTGCGATTTTAATCAATAGAGATGTAACAATCCGTTTTAAGACTGAATAGTGATTTGAACAGTGATTACCAAGGAATATGTATATTAAATGCTTAATAATATAGGATTATGATAAAAACAACAATCATCTACGATGCCTAATAACTATGGTTGATGTACATGTCCATGTTATCGCTGAAGATTCTGTAATTATGTAAATTAGATGCATTGTGCAGCAGTGGCAATTACCATATTCAGCCGTTTGAAATAGCACAGTGAGTGCCCAATACAAGCGGAGGCACTATACAATTTGAGGCTATACTGCATATATAGGGCAACAGCCTTCACTATAAAGTGTGACTGCATAAAATGTGTGCATGTGTTACAGTAATTACTCTTTGTGAAAGACCGGAACATTTTAAAAAAACTATGTGTATGTCATACCCGAATATGTATAAAACTTTGTAGAAATGTATGCATTTTATTTTCTAACAAAATATACATGCTGAAATAATTCAGAACCCCTCAGTGAGTCCTTGGATGAGAGGGTCCTCCAATGTGGGGTCACAACCCTAACAGAGATCCACCGGGTTAGAGTGTCAAGGCAGTTGAGTCATTGCAATTGCCGGTCCCAGCGCTGTCCATGTTCCCTTCCTGGCAGTCTCCCCCCTCTTCTCCCCGACTCTCCCCCCTCTCTTCCCCCTCTCTCCTACAGGACACGAGTGTGTTTCTGTGGTGTAAGGGATGCGATATGAATCAAGTGTTTTCCTGAGCCGGGGGCAGTCTTTTTACTACAGCTTTGAAACCACAGCTTGCCACTCACTCTTGAAGTGTACCCCACACACATTCCCTTTCATTGTGGGTGTATAGGCATGTGTCGCTGTGTGCTTGTGCTCCAAAGCTGGAATGCTGGAAAACGTTTTGCCATGCTGAACGGCATAGTTTTGCCTGCAGGGTAACAAGAGGGAATCATTTTGTGCACATACCTGCATGTACATAATGGCTTTTAAAATTAAAAACAGAATGTACCTATTAAAAGTCAGACAGTTGTAGCAATTTAACAGATGGCCTTTATGAAGACAATATGGTGTCATAAGGGAATCGTAAGTATCTTATCTTGGTGATGGGTTACATCAGATGGGATTGTTTGCTCACCTGGCTAATGAAAATGCTTACAAAGTGAACTTTAAGCATAATAACTATAGAAGTAACATCCATGTTTGTTCCATTGACATACTGTACACTGCAGACAAATATATATAAAATAATAATATCAGATGTTTGCAGATGATGGCTCCCGATGCATTTTCATTTTGGGTAATACATTTCCACCAGCATGTGTCAATATAAAAGTTGTACCTACTCCGGTTTTATGATTTACACTCAGAGAGTTGAGTGTGTTTTTATAGACTGGCATATTTTCAAAGAAAAATACATATCATTTCAAGGCAATGAAGATAACCTGACATAATCTTAGATATTATTATTTTGCACTGGCAACATCCTACAGTAGAGAAAGTTTAATGTCTATCAAATAACATGGTAGTGAATGACACTCCCTTTTGTCATAATCAACGCAAAATGGCATACATAAAGCGTTAATCCCCTGATCCGGACTGTATTCAAAAATGTAATTCCTTAAAAAGTGTTCACGAGCTAGAACACTAACTAGGGAATATGGACAGACAGTCGTTTATACATTCTGGACACGTATCGACTACTCCTTACGCTATTACACATGTGTCAGATATTCATATTAGGCTACTGAATCTCTGTCGCATAAACAAATGGCAAATATGCTGTTTGGATAATAATATAAAAAACAATTAATTACATGGATAACATAAATTAATGTTACCCATGCAAAGCAGTTAATAAACAGCCTACATTTAAATTACCATTTGTTTTTAAAGCAGCGATAGCACTTTCATTATTAGCTTTTATTGTTTACTCTCATATTAAGGTCTCGTATATCTATCTGTCTGGAGTCTGTGAGAGACCGCTTTCAACAACACAAAAAAAGGCTTTTTTATCAGCTTGATATCGCATTACTTTTCCTATAACTTTATGGCCATTAGTCATTTACAGTGTTTTTGTTTAGAAATTGTGTTTCATACTTCCCCCCTACAAAACACTACTTGGGTTCGGGGTCTCGGCCCAACTAGAAAACATGGGTAAATGCAATATATAAATGTGCATAATGTTTATTTTCTAGCTGTTATTTAGTTTATAGTTGACTCAAAACGATTATACTTCAGTCCCCAATAAACACACACACCTACACCCCCCCTTTCCCTCACACAGACATATACACACACAAACGTGCACACACGACACACGCGCACACACGCTTGTGCTGGGAGGAAGATAATCCAAGTTTCTCGTGTTAAAAAATGAATAGGAAAACATATCTCTTTCTCTCTCTGAAAAAACACAATATTAGAGTGTGGATAATGATCGTTTGGGAAAATGGGTGATGCCCTATATAAAATCTATAAAATAAAAAGTTTAGAAAAAAATTGAAAAGAGCAGAGCCTAGTAATCATCATCTAGTTTGCTTTGGTTTGTGAAGATGTTAAGACGTTAAGATATTCTGTTGCTCAGGTAACTGCGGGGAAAGTGATGAGGGTGTTATGAAATGAGGATAATGTGGAGGACCCTGAGTATCTCAGTGTCTCAGTCCCAACCACAGCCTATTGTCCAGCGAGAAGAAATTGCAGTTATCTCTCAAAGTGGGAAACCTTCCCCTGCTGAAAGAAATGGTAGGCTCATCTTACAATACACTATAAGCGTGTTTGCTGGTTCCACCAGCCACATTGCATATATCAAATCTGCTTTTGAGCAGTTAATGTCACATACAGTGTAAAACATAATTCTTAAGATGACAAATATACATTTTGAAATATTTTGTATTTCTACATTTCATGTTTAAACTTTGTGGTAACATAAAAAACGCTATTACCAAGGGTCATGTCACTATTCTACTGTGTACATTGGATGTTATCAATGTAAATATTTTATATTTGACCATACAGCCAACGTGATGTTAGTTTATTATATAATCCCAAACCAATATTAAGGTTTCATGGTGATGTACATATTTTTGGACATTTTCTCTAAGACCCCAAAGAAAGTCAATACCAGTCAATACCAGTCAATACTGACCAGAACATGAGGGTTCATAGCATTATAATTAGCATATTTAATAACACAAGCTATTTAACCTATACTGTATATCTTTATTACATATAGGCTACGTAATTATATGTGTATATACTGTACTTCTGCTATAGTTTTGATATATTTCAGGGGAGTCAGTGGGTATGGAAAAGAGGTTATGCTTGGAGAACTTTGTTTGTATAATGTTTTTTTATTTTTTTTATTGCAATTTTGTATATTTGTGACCCTCTTGAAAATGAGATGGTTTATCTCACGAGGTTTATCCTAAAAAAGAAATGTCGCTATGTATTCAGTTAGTTAAAAAAACAGGAACAATGTTGTCCATGTTGCTCTGGGATTTTGTATAATTTAGATTACTTTAATTATTTAATCATTAATCAAGTGTAACTGCACCCTGGAGTTATTATTTTTTTTAGCTCTAAACAAAGTAATAGGATTGATCTGCAATGAGACACATCAGTGCTGGTGTTAATTTGACAAAATTCACGTTTTTATAAAATATTGCATTTTATGTGCTGAAAACAAAACTGCATCTTTTCAAAATCACCCCAAAACCCGGCTGGTTTTCATCGGTACACTCAGTATGCTCATCATCAAAGTCAAATGTTAACGTTGATGTTAATGTGGGCCCCCACTCAGCCCCTCCCCTCACTCAGCTCCTTGACACATTTTTAAAAGTTGTAGTGGATGGAGCCAGGTTCTGAGCTGGGGTGCACTTACACATTCATGTTTTTGTAGACGATAGGCTACAAAACATCCAGAGATTGCTCAGCTATGTACTGTCTGCTTTGCACATATGTGTAGATATACTTTTTTGGTCAAACATTATCATCATAAGACCCAATAAAGTATACTGGTACAGCAACAACCAATATACATGCAAAATTGAAATCATACATTGGTAAGTTTACTACTATATTAGTGACACTTAATTGTTGGAAATGTGTCCCTTCTGAAGATGTATTTTAACTATTGTAGAAATCTAATAAGACATCTTAATACTTTTCCAGCACGCTGAAATGCATGATGGTTTACATCAATCAATGATAGGGTACATCTTCTGTACATTACTTTTGGATTGCACTATAGTGAACAAGAGTTTTAGTTGAGATTTCAAACAACACTACGAAGTGGCTAATTCGGTATTTAATACAGTTAACAAATGTACATTTTGAACACATGCAACCCTAGTCAGATAGCAGACTCCTTCAATCCCTCAGGTCTCAAAACTTCCCTCAAGTTAACACTTAGCTTGTGGTCACTCAACTGCTCTTGAATTATGATTTATCGTGAAATAGAGGCGCGTGACAGTAATCACCATTACGCTCAACAACAACCACAACACTTGATGAACCCTAGGTGTCGTTGATCTGATGAAACACGGCTGAAATGACACTGTGGTGCACACAACACTTACTAGAACTAGAATATACACATGGAGTCTTCATCCAACATAAAGAAGACTTTGATGCAATGAAGCAAAATCTTGTTTAATACATCTTCACACAGACCGCCCACACATACACTGACACATCCTCTATATATCAATGGGTGTGCACTGGATTAGGGGAGCTTCATAACTTCTACAAGATAACTGGCCAGTAATCCTGATTTATAATGAAAATGGATCAATACAGCCTTGCTGTTTCATCAAACTAGCATTGTTATTCACCCCTTTTCAGATTTATCGTTGAAACAGAGGCCACGGAACACAATACATCTCACTCAAAATGATTGAGACCTATATAAAAATGCTGAGCTATTTTTTTGAGCATCCCTTTAATATTGAAGTAGCACTTCACAGCAAGAGGCCCTGGGTTAAAACTCGTCCTAATGCTCTCCCATGACACATTCATACAACCTACTGTAGACCAAGGCACTGCTGTTATTTAAGCCCCAATCCCACTCGTCCTAATTACTGTACAATGAGGACACATTTTTCCCCATGGGGACAGAAAATGAAACGCATAGTGTATTCTGTGTGATCAGGTGAGCCTGAACTATTCCTGTCCAGATGAGATAGATGGGGCCTTAGACGAAAGCCTTTGTCCTCACCTGATGAAAATTCTACATGCCCTGCTTAGCCATAAAGGTGGCCATCTTTATCCCCTCATTCTACATGCCCTGCTTAGCCATAAAGGTGGCCATCTTTATCCCCTCATTCTACATGCCCTGCTTAGCCATAAAGG
>JAODLL010027911.1:0-10651 GCA_026546735.1 Forbesichthys agassizii | reverse complement strand
TGGCCATCTTTATCCCCTCATTCTACATGCCCTGCTTAGCCATGAACGTGGCCATCTTTATCCCCTCATTCTATAGGCCCTGCTGACAGCTACAGTATAGACAAGTGGTAGACTGGGTCAAAGATGGGATGTATTGCATTGTACAAAATATAAGGCATATGCTCACCGTGTGCTTACTATATGCTTGCTGTGTGTGTGTGTGTGTGTGTGTGTGGGCGTGCGTTTGTGTTTCCACAGGTGAATTCAAACCGTGCGCATCTGTGTGTGCGTGTGAGTGTACAGTATGTGTGTGCCAGAGACAGATTAGGTGCAAATCTAATATGTCTCTGTAACAGGAGCCGGTTCGCAGTTCACAGCGGATATAAGCCAGCCCGTGAATCAGCGGGTCCGCCCACAAAGTCGAGACGCAAAGCCTTGCAAATGAAACGGACGAGGGGGGAGGAGGTGATGGATGTGGGGTATCAGACAGAGGAGGGGGGGGGGGAGGGGTCAACGAGAGGTGCAGAATAGGGAGGTAAGACAGGAAGTAGATACAGGACATATGTACAGTATGGATGACGGGACCAGAGGGCAGGAAATTGTCGAGGACATGCAGTACGGTATGAGGAAGGGGATGTGTGTGTGTGTGTGTGTGTGTGTGTGTGGGGGGACAACTCAAGCCTTTGCGTTTCTTACCTTAATTGGAGCGACTGATATTCACAATATTTTTAGCCACAAAACATGAGAAATGTAGCACAGGCCTTCCAGTGGAGCTTTCTTTCACCACTGTCATTTACCTGTCTCACCACAAACACTGACCTGACTCAGACACATAAAATATGGTCATCTCCTTTTTTGCTGGAAGGATCCTGAACTTGGCATATTGTGTTGTGCTTGGCTGCTAGCGGCCATTGTGAAATACTGTATGACATGAACATTCAGTCCACCAACGATGTGCACACACACTGCTGTTGAGGCCAGTGCAGATATACAAATGCTATACTTGTAACCCCTGACTGCTTTAGGTTGGATTAGTTAGTGGATTGTCTATAAATTGCGATAACGATGGTGGTCAATGAAGGCTGTCAACGTAATACAGACTAATGTTCTAGCAAAATGTTAAATCCTTAATACTGTAGTTTCCATCCAGGATTACTGGGTTGTTAAACAGTGTAACACAAATATTTGCTTTGAAACTCAGACTCAACCTATCTCACAGCTCAAACTAAACTGGCTCACATTCCTCTCTACTCCTCACCTACAGCCACATGTTTTGTTTGCTCACAATTGTGTTTCCAACCTAAGCAGTGTGTTGGGGAGGACATTTGGTACCCAATCGAGGAGGTTAAAGCTTCAAATAGAAAATGAACACTAAAACAATTAAGTTACAGTTTTGTCTAATGGCTATTGAGGTCCAAACTGGATTATTTGTCATTGCTTTAGCACAACATGCATTCAATAACTACATCTTTCAAAAGACATGGATTCTCGTTCAGACACAACCATCACTAAACATCTACAGTATGTGCCAGTCAAATTTGCACATGTTCACATCGTTTTAAAACTGTTAAAATTACAGTAAATAATATAGCAATTTGCTGTGTTACTGCATTAATACCACAGACATACAGTATATTCAAATAAAAAAAAAGAAATACTATTTTGAACAATCAGACCAACTAGAAGATGACTCCTGTAGTACCAGAACAGCTACGCAGGTGTTTCATTGCCATCTATACAAAAGGGGACGTTTTGCGTGTATGCCATTGTGTTATGTAATGTAAACAGAGCCAAGACAGATCTGTAGATGGTACAGTATTGTATTCTGGAATTACAGCATTGCACTTATTGGCCAAAAATACTTGATGGAAAATAAATTACAGTAAATACTGTTAGGTGACAACATAGTGCTATTGTGTAAGTTAAAGTTGATTTGAGATATGAGTGTGAAGTGTTATGGTTGTTTTTTAGATGTTAAATTAACTGTGGTGCCATGATAAAAGTTGTTTAGGAGAAGAACTGTGTGAAGAGTTTAGCAAATGTGTCCAAGGTATTGAGAAATGGGTCCTAGCAATTGGAAAAAAACTGTAATTATATTTTTTGTTGTTGTGTGGTTAAGTGCTTATAAGAAAATCATGATCATGCTACTAATACCATTAATATACTGTATAGTTCTATGACTAATACCCAAATGTGTTATTTCTTAATGTATAGTCACTTGCATCTGCATCTCTTTTAAGTTGGAGTACAAAAACTGAAGAAAAAAAATGTTTAAGCTAAGGCATGTGTAAAAGAAACACCAACTGAAATAAAATGTTCAGCCCGATGTGAGAAAAGTCAGAAATAACAGTTGGAAAATTAAATGAGATGATAGCAGACCTTTAAAGCTCCTTTGCATAAGTAGACTCTTAAACATCTCCACCATTTTCTAGTGATTGTGCTGCCACTTGACTGGGTTTGCCAGCTCTCCAAACACAGAACCTGGAAAGAATCTACGCACGAGGCAGCTTTGGAGGATTGCTTTACAGATGCACTCGTGCTCTGTGAGTGCTTTTCCTTTAAAATGCCAGTCCTGTCTCCCTTTTGTGCTACACACTATGCCTCAATATATCGCAAAGGACCTACAGCCAAAGAGATGTTGCCGTGTCTATGTTTGGAAATGTGACTATGCTGATCCACTTAATGGGTAACGAGAGAACATTCAACAAGCTAAAAGTCAGATGGAGCTTTGGTTAATGTGTGGCCAAAATAATAATAAGAAAATGGCATCGGTAGTCTAATATTAATGGGGTGAGAGTATTATGGTATTATGAAATGATCCGGGGATGGTATAAACTTTTTCCACTGAAAATATTTGCACGAGCCTCTATCACATGAAACTATCAAGACATACTGTACTGTACATTCAAGCATGCATACTACACACATGCACAAACACATATTTGCACCAGACACTAAACACTGGCTAATACTACCGCCAATATATATTTTGAGTCATTATAGCTGTCAACAGCGGTGATGTTTCTGCTGACATTTATCATGTAGAATGAATAGAGTACCTTTCAGAGAGTGAGCCTGCACAGACACACACACACACACACACACACACACACACACACACACTGTACACACACACACACACACACACACACACACACTGTACATACACATACACATACGCACACACACACACAGACCTAGTTGACAGGCATGAGTAAGTGATATTTGAGGTGTGATCCTTCAGCATGCAGCTCGGTGGGTGGTATTTATAGATCTGCTCAAACCAGAGGCTGTTTTATGATCAATTGTTTCCCTCTGCACTCGGCCTATTATCTTTTCATATATCCCAGTACCCCTTTGTGGAAGGGTCTGTAGTAGACCACAGTACATGCAGCGTTGCTGCGTTTCAGTCGAGGCTTGTGTTGTTTTTGTCTAGTTGAAGCTACTGCTAGGCCCCGATACTGTGACGGAGCTGTGTGCTTTGGTGCTCTGTAGATTATAATAAGTGCATGGCGAGCTAGGACCCCAGGAAGTGCATTGGACTAGACTGATGAGGGCGATGAATAGACCTGCGGTGGCCGTGTTTTGGCTTGGCTGCCTCAGTAGGGTGATCTGACTGAGGTACCAGCATGGTAGGATAGGATGCACGCATTATGTTTAACCACTTAATACTTGGTGTCCGTACAAGATTAAAAGTAACTTTATATTACAGTAAAGTGTCCATAAATTACCAAATTGTATGTATAAAAGTTGGCTAAGTTTGGATGCCGTTACAGTAGTATTTTTGGGTCAGCTGAGACTAAATCATACTGAGAAAGGCAAATGAACTCTGTATATCTGTCTATCTGTAAAAGCCTACTGTATGTCGGCTATTACAATTTGTCGCAGTATTAGAATGGCATTTTCTGACCTCCGTAGACAACTGTTTAGAGCCAGACTCAGTTGAATGAAATAGTCTAACGGCTAGTCTAATCTGCCAGAGCTAAATTCGTTTTAAGACCAAAATTACAGATAATACAAATTTTACAATTTAGATGACTTTGAATGAGTGTAGCCTATCGCTGTTTGCTTTAAAGTAATTGGAATTAAGACGGCTAAAAAAATCGTAGATAGGTGGGCAGGAATTTGGCCCAATACTTCAGAATCTTGAGAATTCAGGGTTCATGAGGATTTCATTTACAATGTGTTTTCTCCCATTGGGGATGCTTATTGCAGTAATGTTTTGGTTTTGCTCTAGAGCACATTCAGCACAGTCTTGCAGAGTTGGCTCTTTGAGGTGAGGTAAGACATTTCAATCCAATAAACCTTTTTATCAAATTGAGAGAATCTGCTACCTGTCTGTACTGTGTGTGCACTGAAAAACAATCCAGTATTTCAAGACCTTGCTACGCAGTCCTGGCACTATAAATGGGAACACAAACAAAGTTGTGCAGACCACACAACACTATTCCAGCCTTGAAATTCCTGTTCAATTTTGTGAGCTGAGCTTCTGAGGGACCACTAAAAGAAGCTGTATATTTGTAAGGATGTTGAGTTCAAATATGAATATAAATATTACTTGCTCCTGCATTGCTTACTCTAGTACTGTATACTGCTATTATTATTTATATAAAGAGACACATATTTTACATTTCTATTAAAACACATGGCTTGACAACCAAATTCCTTAGGATGCAGAAATTAGAAGTCAGTTCCAGTAATACTCAAGAACCTGCCAAACATTAGTGGTATGACCTGGGCGATGATCAGCACTGCAGAAAGTTGTCTCCATTTGTTTATTTGGTAAACTATCATGCATGACAGACAGAAAAAAAAAATATAATTGATTGCAATCTGCATGGTAGGATATTTCTTTAAAACTGTAATAATTTGCCCTAGAGGAAGCATATACCTGTAGACTGAACAGCAGGGGGTCCAACACACAGTTTTGGGGCACACCACAATTAGCTAGACCACATTAGTTGCTAAACCAAATGTACAGTAGCTACTAAACACACTACACTATAGTACTATATCAACCTACTGTAGGTGCAGTAGCACCGCTTAAAATGAGAGTGTTGACACATGACACACTATTAACTAGCTAGGATTAGCTAGTGCGCTAATGCTACTCAATGATCAATAACCAAGCAGTTTATAACTGGAAGCCAAAACAAATACTATCAATCACACTAGCCCTTCACAATGATGTCCAGGGCTCTCTCATCCATGTCTGTCAGCTGAAAGACCTGCCCCTTGGGCCTCCACAGTGTGTGAGCACAACCATTCAGCTATTCAACTGCAGAGTAATGAACTATGAGTACGCATTCCAAAACAAAGAGACCTTAATCTGAATTTACACAGGCTCAGGAGCTGTGCTATCAGAGCCATGCTGAATTCCAAGTACAAAGACTTGCCACAAAAACCCTTAATGGATGCTAGCTGTTTAGTTTGACTGTCACTATCTTTTTCTTTTGTTCCAGTCTCCTCATTTGGGTCTCATTTTCACTTTCTTTTTCTATCTGTCAGAGGGAATGAACGCTTTAATTGTATTGAAATGGCAATAAGTGTGGCTCTGCGGCATTGTTGTGCATTTGTGATTAATGACTGATGTCACTTTCCTCCCAAAGGCACATAATACTCATTTGATGCACACTTATACAGCGTATTGTATTGTTTATCCAGACCGTTTGGTGGCAGGCTACTGAAGCTAGAGATTCTCATGAGTTTCCATCAATCTAACTTTTGTGTCATCATTTTCTTCATCTCTATAGTTTTTTCCTGGGAGAGGAAAACATGAAGTTAACAAGCATCCTCTGGCTCCTGTTGTCATTATTGGCGGTAAGATGATCTCTAAAGAGTACATTTGCTAGTAGCGGCATGATATCTCCCCAGGTCTTATCAAGGTTATGTGCATTACCTTTACGAAAGAGACCATTATTCATATTTAATTCACTAATATTGTAGTTCAGTAATATTTTAGAAGATATTGGTCCAGTTTGCTCTATAGTGCAAACTTTAGGGCAGAGCTCATGATTAGTTTATGTTACTAAATTGGAGCTTCTTACTTCTTAAGAATGAATTCTTAATAAAAATATTGCGGGCTAGAGAATAGAGGGCCATCTATGACATTGCTTGTGCTTGTTTGTGTATGCATGAGCGAAAACCTACGTGATATTCTTCAGTGTCTTGTTAAATAGGCTAAACCTTGATTTTTATGCTGTGACTGACATCTCTGGTACGTATGATATCCCATATTGAGACAAAATATAAAAAAGCACATGGAAACAGATGAAATCAATCAAAACAGAACAGTCAACAATTACGTAATATAATCCAGACTCCAACCATTCTCTCTAGACTTAATGGTCTAGAGAGAATGGCAAAGCATGTCTATAATATATCAAACATTACAATATTCCACATTTGGGCTCAAACATCACTGCCAAACTGGATATAATAACAACCAATGTGATAAATATCTTATCCTGTTTTTTTAATGTTTTATGTGAAATAAAGAATTATATTTTATTCATGCTTCCAAATGTGTATATCTTGTGTAGCCCTGGTTTCTGTACAAAAGGCTCTGTGTTAGATACAACGAGTTAACTCAAATAATGGGTGGAAAAGGCGGACAAGTTTATCCATTTTTTTATTTTGCTGTCAGTTCGTCTCTTCATATTCGTGGTGGCCTGGTGGTCGTATGTATGACGTCATTTACTTCAATGTTTGGAGTGACATCATATGTACGGCTGCTATACTGCTACATGGGACATCGGCCTTCTGACAAAACCTGCTGATGAAAAACCTTTTTTATTAGTTTGTAAGAGATCACAGGCCAGAGAAAATAGAATGCCTTGTTAGTCGGGACTAGGAGGAGAATATACAACTGAAAGTATTTGACGCTACATGATTTTCTTTGACCATTAGATAAACAATGATTGTCAATGCCTCCAAATACAATACCTTTGAGATTATTACACAGACAAATAGAGAACATTACCCTCTTGACTTCTTTTGTGAGTTCTCTGGTAAGGTACCAATGAGCAGAAATGTCACAATCTAAATCAAACCCATACTGTAAGTTTAGTCTTCTTCTCCTTGTAGTCTACAGTTTACATGAACTATAAAGTGACCTTTACCCAAACACGTTCGCAGGTAAGTTAATGCTTGTTCAAATCACTCAAAGATCTTACCTGAATACTTGTCAGACATGCTTTAAAAGATATATGCTCTCATCAGATCACATATACAGTAGGTCCTTTGGCACTGGCCTTTTAGTTTGTCCTTCGACGAGGACAAAGAACTATGGGAGGTGGCTTTGAGCATATGCTGTATTGTATGGTCCTTGCTTTTAGAACAACCTGAACCTGCCACATTTGATGAGGGCATCACAACCTCACTTCTTACAACCTCAGACATCTTAAGACAAACCTTTATGTTAGTAAATACTCTTATTTGTTTCTTATTTTCTTATTTTTATATTTGATTGTATTAAGTATATTTATTATACATGTATTTATTGTTTTATATTACTGTATTCTTTTCATTGCACATTTTAAATTCCCATGAAAGGTGCTGTATAAATAAAGTTAAGTTTGATTTGATTTAACATTGAAAACCATGACCCTTGACAGGTGCCCTGGACACACTGGTCTCTAGAAGTGGTAGAATGTAGGAACGTTCTGGGCTGGGTATATTCTGAAGGTTGTGATGCATCATTTCAACATAATTAGTGTATAAGCTGGTGTAGCCACACTCACTCGTGAGAATTTACTGGAAGCTGTTAATCATGAAACATCTTTCAACCAAAAAAACATTTGAGTCTTTCCTTTGTAGCACGTCGACAACAGACGAGCTCTTTGGCAGGCTCTGAGATGTAATGACCTGTTGTCTCCACAGAGCAGGGTGGCGGCAGGCACCCAGCCCAGCCCAGACACATCACTCATGCCTGGGCAGCCCATAGCGGAGGATCAGGGTCAGGCTCTGAGCCAGGGTCAATACAAATGTCTGGAGCTTTCCAACAAAGACCAACCACGCATCAACACCGGTGAGGACTCACAGCCCATTAAGGGCTTCTTATGGCCGGGGAGTCAACGTTGTTTACGTCGCCTATGTGGTGTAGGACAAGGGGACGGTGTTCAAACTGTCACTGTTCTTGTCAAAGGCAATTGCCCCACTAGCACATGTGCTATAAAGCCAATTGTGATTTAGAAGCTTTTAGAGCCTGCAGACTGCAGAGGTCCACTGCAGTAGAAGATTCAAGTTCCAGAGAAAAAAGTAAACGCGAATAGTCAGGCGTGTAACTTTCACGACCAATCTACTGTAATGTTAACAATAACTGAACATACTGCCATTTCCCTTCACCAGGTGTATACTGTCGTGCATTATGGGATGGCTTCTTCTGTTGGAAAGAGACGCCATCTGGGATGTATTTAACACAGAACTGTTCAGATTACCCTGACCTTGGTTCTACTGGTAAGTCCGCACTTATAAAACCACAGCAATATTAAACAGCACCATTGAAACCCCCTGCCCAGCCCCACTCCAACCCCAAAAGACCCAGAAGAGTTACAGTAGGATGTAATTATACCCACATAATGACAACGTAGTGATCATTTATGATCTAATGTGCACATACACATTCATGCATATTATGGAAGAATTCATTTTATGTAGGATGAACCAATCGGTCTCTGTTGTCCACTTCCCAGATGTTTATTCAGAATAATAATTTGTATTATTATATATTATATAATAATACAAATATATGTTGCAGACGCGTTACAAAAAGTCTGTATAATGGATCCCTTGCAGTCAGATTAGCAGTGGCATTACCGACTCACAACGTCATTTATAAAGGGACACCCCTGTCCAAGTTCTAGTAACGTTTTAAGAAAACATCCTTAGCTTAGTCTTGTTCAAGTTATGGCCAGCGTAGCCTTTACTCTACAGAAGGAGAGGTGTAAAGGTACAGAGAGAAAGAGAGGATAAGTACAGAGGAATAGACAAAGAGATGGATGAGGAGACAGGCCGAATAAGAAGTGTTAAGTATGCTGGATAAAGGAGTTTCACAACGTAATGCTTAAGAGTCCCCAATGGGTCCATTTGGGAAAGTTATTGGCAGCATGAAGCTGTGAGGTAAACCTTTGAAGGGTGTCTGTGATAGGGGGCAGCTTTGTCTCTGGTGGTTGCTAATAGAAACAAGATCTTACCCTGAGGCCTGTCGTGCAGGTTGCTGTGTAAAGTCGAACCAAAATAAAGCAAACCATCATGATTCTGTATTTTTAAATTGCTTGTGCAAATGGCAAAGATGGGAACGTACTTTGTGTGAACTGCCGATGTGCAGCACACTTTAAAGGAAAGGGAGAATAGAGCATCAAAGTACTCAAGGTAGCTTCACAGTTTCCAACAAGAACTGTCCTCTAACTTGTCATTGTTACTTCCAGGATCTCAATTCAACCAGTTTCTCTTCTAAAAAAAACCATTAGGCCATGTTCAGAAGTAACTGAGAATGTTTCATGTTTAAAAAAAAATAGTAACTCAAACGGTTGTTATGGGAAACACCAGGTCTCACTACACTGCTTGTGATTGGTCAACTCAAAAATGCGGATTACGTAAGGCGTTTTCTTCTGTGAACTGAAAAAGAAGCCCAGAGCTGCTGAAAAAGCGCATGTGGCAGCGCTTATTTTAAGCGCCCATGGTGCTTTTAAGAACACGGTCCACTACATAGAAGAGGCCAACAGCTTCCAAAAAGAAGTTACGTCTGAACGCAGCCTTACTGTATATTGTACTGTATGTAGGTTTTAGACATATAATACAGCAAGACTAATGTATGTTCCCAACTTTGCTAATATTTAGTATTTGACTCTCAAAACACTTTCATAATGATAAATATACCAAATAATAATTTCTCATTTATTTTAATCATAACACATGCAGCACAACAGTGAACAACAAGAGTCTGTCATGGCTGTAGTCGAAGTAATAAATGAGCAAAAACCTGCACAACATACAGCATACAGTAGTTGTTAGTAATAGTCACGTACTGATGCCAGTCATTGTGTGTCTCTGAGCCTTTTGCTATCAGATCTAATCGCATGGGCCAGGCACTCTAATGTGGCAGAGTGCAGTCAGGCAGCCTACAGTATACATTGGGTTACTATGTCTAGCCCTCATTATCTCAGTGATGGATTCTGTAAGTGTTGAGCTGCCATTAGACAGCACCCGAAACGAAATCAAGAGCAATTACATCTTTCTTTTTCAGGAAAAGTGACAAAATATTGCAATGAACAGGGTAATTGGGTCCAGAGTCCATCCATTAATAGTACTTGGTTCAACTGCCATACAGTGCGCAAAGACAAATTAAAGGTAAGTGGAAATTAATGGTTTTCCTGTGATTAATGTAAGAAAGAGCACAATCATTCAGTCATCAGTTTCAACTATAGTGTTTTTGTCATTGGGTTTTTTGGGGGTTCAAATGGTTTTATTTATTTACTGGTCCATTTAGTCACCTGCACAGTGTCTGTGTTCGGTGCTCCTGGTGCCACATTCTTGGGGGTCTGGGGTATGTTGGTGTGTAGGCTCGTTCTGTCAATGTCTTCGGGGTTCCATTTTCTGACTGAGATTGAGGTGGCTGGGGAGCGGGTCTAGGGTCCCTGGTGGTTTGTTTTGGGGATGGTGGGAATGGGAC
>JAODLL010027891.1:6262-23911 GCA_026546735.1 Forbesichthys agassizii | reverse complement strand
CACACACACACACACACACACACACACACACACACACACACACACACACACACACACACACACACACACACAGAGCATTCTGGTACGTGCGTAGCGCATGTACCTGCGCCCGGAGCCGATGCGCTGCAGCTCCCCTGACCCAGCCTCGTGGCTCTGGGTCAGGTTGCCCTTGCAGCAGATGACCCGTAGTTTGTTCTGGTAGGAGGAGGCCAGGTAGATGGCCCCGGAGGAGATGGCCGGGCCGAGGTAGCGCGGGTTCGGGATGTCCAGGTGGGCGTAGGAATGAGACCTGGAAGGAGACAAGGCTGAACTATTACAGCAAGGCCTCAAGTTTACTGGCTGTTGTATGCAGCATGTGGCTGAAGGGCCAAAATAATGGGATATTTAAACAGAAAAAGATCATATCAGGACATCTTCTTGGGTGCCTGAAACTTGTGTACTGTAGGGATGGCACAATACAGTTTTTTCAGTCCCGATACAGATTACGGCACTTTGGGCATCGGCCGATACAGAGTTCCAACCCGATTCCAGTGTTAAGTTACGTTGCATCTCAGTATCGTATCGGTGCCATCCCTAGTGTACGTTGTACTGTTTTGGCCAATTACCACATTTCCCCTTATACAATTTAAATCAGCTTTATTTAGCTCATGTTGATGTTGAGTTTTTACTTATGAAACGACTAGCAAGTACAAATGTATATAAAAATGACTTAAATCTCTTAAAGGCTACTTATTCCAAAATATTTTATGCATATTCTATTTTGGTGAAAGCCCAAGTCTCGTGTTCTACACGACTGCATTCATTATGTGCTTATATCTGCCAGATCAGAGCCCTGTGTAAGCTTGGCCACTGCTACAACAGCACTATATTTTGACATGTGCATTTGGCAGATGCACTAGACATGCTAAGGGTCGGAGGAGAGGAGAGGGGTTTGCCAAGAGGTTAAGAGAAAAGGAGAGGAGAGGAGAACTCACCCCAGAGCAGCATGTCCCTGGATCTCTATCACATCCAGAGAGTTGAAGTAGGTCACAAACAGGTAGGGCTCCCTGTAGGCTGCGATGTCAAAAACAAACCGCGTTAACAACACACAGTGTTTGACTGACAGCGTGGGGCAGTTAGCCAGATGCACTGTGAAGCCGCCGTGCGCTGACCGAATGAGAGGGGAAGGCGACTCCATTTGATGTCCTCGCTTCTACTCCGTCGGCCGTACGCGTCAACAAACACGCCAAACTCTGCGGAAACACAACCGTTAACAAAAGAGCTTACGGTCTGCGAAACTTTCAAGCGAAAACGACAGCAACAACAAACAAAATAAATAGGTGGGGAATCATCGGAGAAACATCTCTCAAAATAGAAATTGTGAAAAACAAACCCCATATCACAGCCTGGCACACACACACACACACAGAGGTGCACACTAATCCAATCATCCCGTCAGTTCCACCCACACACACAACGCGGCGTCTAACCATGGAAACAGAGCAGGTATTCATCCTTCTGGGGCGCCGTGGTGACCTGGATTATGGAGATGGGGAAGCTGTGAGAGGAGGCGGCGAACACGGCCGACGCAAGCGACACATCGTTCTTGTCCAGGAACTCTGTGGACGCACACCGGTCAGTCAGTCAGTCAGTCAGTCGGGCTGCACATTCAGTACATATCTCACTATTACAGTATTAAAGGTACACTCAGCGATTGTGCTGTGGCATCAAATGAACAAACAAACAGCGAGTATCATACCCAACTCGCTGTTTATGTCATACATGTTGCATTATGGGGGAGGTTCAAAGAAAAGAATAAAGCGTGTTCGAGACACTGGCATTCATTACTGATCACAGTGACGCGCGCGACGCCATTTCAGCCTGCAGTGGGCGACATACCCTCCAACACATACTGCTTCATCTCAATCTCGTAGAATTTATTAGTGCCAATAATGATGCTGTAGCCCGTGAAGTGAATACAGCTGCACGGCTCTGACGTCTCGATCTCCTGCACACAAACAAACACACACTTTCAACTACTTAACAGAGGAAAAGGAGGACTTTGGGTCCCCCCCAACCCCACCCAAGTGATCTAGATTACAATCTGCCAATCCCTCAGGCAGTAAAACTGCTGTTCATTGCTTCCTAGCCTTGATGTTTGCCATCTGTTTATCTTGTGTCTGTCAGGTCCAATCAGGCTTGCTCACCTTTCTGATACAGAACTTATTTAGGTTTTCATTGTAGCGGAGGATTGTGATCTTATTAGGCATGGCAGCACAGATACAGGTCCCGTTATCAATCTGTAAGGGAAATCAATACAGCGGTAAGTATTTGCTATCAGATTGGGCATGGCATGCTGCTGTCCATCCTAAGAGGTCTGTTAAGTGGCAACGGCCTGACTCACCTTGCCAGAAGAGAAGAGATGGCATCCTTTGACCGTCTCGAAGATGAAAGGATTGAGCTCAGGCTGCGCTGGCAGGTGGGACTGGGATAAAGACTGCTTCACCTTCTTGATGTCCACGAGGCACAATGCCCTCTCCTCACCTGGAGGAGACACCCAGCACGGCCCAGGGAGCCATCAGGCACGATCGCTCTATTTGACCTACGCCTAATATAGACACAGTCGGTGGTGACGAGGCATCGGCATCAAAGAGAAAGCCGTTATTGCGTTGCTTGCTGCAGGCATCACTGGTGCAAGTCATTCAGGAAACAGCTGAATAAGCACTAAGCCAATGAACTTAAACACTGTCCATGCAGACACTGATAAAGAGCGTATGGAAGTCACCTAGTCATGCGGTACCACTCCAGTGTCTCCTATAATACTGTACAGGAGCTCTGGGTGAATAAATAAATGCCTCAGGCGTTTGACCCGTCACAGTTACAATCTTCAAAGTGACTCACGGTAAGTACAAATATTCCAGCCAAGAGGCGAGGTGCAAAACGCCTTGTCTGCCTTGTGTTTACACATGTACGACCTGTAACCACCCGTTTATCTTCCATACTGACCCGTGATCATCAGCAGCTTGTCGAGCTCCTTCAGGATCTGGATCTGGAAGACGGAGGCCAGCCCGGGTATGTGAGTCAGAGAGTTCTTTATGACGTTGAGAGCGTACAGGCCCTCTTCTGAACCCACCAGCACGATCTGGGCAGAGAGGAGTTGGGAGGCACCTTAATAAGAGTTCATTCTGCTGGTGGTTCCACGGGCTAAAGTGGTATAAGGATGGAGATGACTTCAGCTGTCATGCTGGTGTACCTGGTCTGTCAAAGGCAGAGTGCAGTTTATGTCCAAACGGTCATCACCTTCCAACTTCAGCAGAGAATTGCCCAGCAGTTTCTATACAGGTCAGAAGCAAGACACATTTCAGATGAGCATGAGGTTACCAAAGTAAACCATTTTAATTCTTATGTGACTTCTCACATAAGTTTATACTGCGACTTCAGTACAGTAACAGAAATCTAAAATCAACACAAAGTAAAACACGTTAAAAGAGCTCTCTTGTTTCTCAGATATAGAGTCACGACACTTTTTCAGAACATACCATGTCCAGGGGGTTGTACAGCAGTATGTGAGGGGTGGAGGACCACACAGTTGGAGCAGCAATGAACACACAAAACAACAGGAGCGAAAGCCTGCAGTGCTTGTGCATTCGCGAGTGTGTGTGTGTGTGTGCGCGCGCGTTGGTGGTGGCAGTGGTGGAGATTGGGACTAAAGCAGTGCACGGCTGTAGGAGAAACATGCACGACAGCATGACATTGGGCCAAAGATGCACAGCAGGGTCTACTAACAACCATGCTAGAGCCCGACCAGTACGGCAGTTTAGGATCCAATACTGATATTTGAACATTTCAAAAATGTTCTGGTAAAGAGGGATGCACAGATTGAACGGCAGATATCGGTATTGGCCGATATTTGCCTAGTGGTTTGCTATTGGCCTATCTCCAAATAAGATAACATGCAGATTGTGTAAAGGCAGTTTTGCCCTGGAAAAACCTTTGGCTTTTAGCATTGATCTCTCTCTAATATGTTTGACTCAACCTCTGTGGACACTAGAAACATGTTTAATGTCCCGTCTTAATTAAACTGCGTATTCTTGGTGCCTATGACAAAAGGCTATGTCAATATATCAGCCACAATATACACTGTGGAAGACACTAATACATCTGTGAATTGCCAATACTGGTTTATTACATCAGCTTCCCTACAGTGTACATCGGTCGGGCTCTCGTCCATGCTCTGTGTCGGTTGACGCGTCTTATCGGCGCGTGAACAACTAAATGTAGGTGTGTCCATGAGATGTGGTCGACTGTGATGGTGTGAAAATCCATGGCAGAGCACTGCCAATGTATGCGTGTATAACTGTGGCTGCCCAGCCCATGTCAGCTGCATGAAGCCCAAGAATCAATCAATTACTGTACCTGAACCAAAGGAGAGAGAATCTTCTGTCTTTTAGCAACAGCTGCCTACAGTATGAGCCATACAACCCCGTTCAATGGAACACACACACACACACACGCACGCACGCACGCACGCAGACATA
This sequence comes from Forbesichthys agassizii, assembly GCA_026546735.1. Classification (NCBI taxonomy): domain Eukaryota; kingdom Metazoa; phylum Chordata; class Actinopteri; order Percopsiformes; family Amblyopsidae; genus Forbesichthys; species Forbesichthys agassizii. Next base: position 19,394 of record JAODLL010027891.1, on the reverse strand, counting down.
CAGACACAAATACAAGATGTGGATTTGGACAATGTGGATGCAGGGAGAAAGAGAGAGGGAGAGAGAGAGGGAAAAGAGGTAGGGAAAGAAGTGAAGGCACTGGCTAACTGTTCTGTGAACGGGAACATTCAATGCTGTAGCGCCTATATTCCACCTCATCCTTAAAGCCTGTCGTACATACAACATGCTACACGGCGACAACAGATATCATTAGTAAGCGTTTCAGGATTAGCTGCAAACAGCTGGAACCAAGGTATTGAATAACCCTAACCGGGGTTTGGCCCGTGTTACATGAGCGTGCACTGTTCACTCACGGCATCAGCGTCCACTTTGTCTTTAGAGCCCCGGCTCCCGACCACCACAGACTCCAGCACCGCCACCCAGCGCTGCTTGTCAGGGAAACTGGGAGCCATGAAGTAGAGCGACTGGCCCGGCCAGCACGTGGTGTGGGGATGGGACTCCAGCTTCAGCACGTACGGGATGTCTGCATGCACGCACACACACACAATTGTGGGTTATTTTGCTAAGGATCCAGTAAGTGCTTAAAATGTAAGTTCAACCCCACCCTCCATGCTGAGCCTGACTCCACACACTGCACAACTTCGTAGCAATTCTATAAACGTGGTCAAGTGGCTGAGAGGGGGACAACCATTAACATCAATTGATTTTGACGACTGGACCAAAAGTAGGACGCCAACTAGGACCAATTATTTAAAACATATAGGACACATATTCAACTCATAACATGCAGATCTTGATAAAAATGGGAAACGTTTCAATAATAAAACCAGCATTGTTATGCGTCTCATCACAGTTCAGTCTAGTAATTGGTGTACAGCTCCAAAAACACAATTTAGGGTGCAGTAATTCTTTAAAGACATGTTTTTTTCTAAGTTGGCAGCATGGGCCCAAATTTAGTGGTAACTAAATGACCATTTTCAACCCTTTTTTTATTATGATATTATTTGTGTTTTATATAAATGAGTCAACAGCAACATTGATGTGTTGCCCTGTAACATCACTGCTGCAGGACCACGGGAAATGGATGCCACCGCTACCTGACTTGGCCGTGTTGATGAGCTCGGAGGTGCCCACCGCCCCGTGCACTGTGACGTCGCCGTCGGGCAGACACAGCTCAAACTCCTCCTCCGGGGTCATGGAGTCTGGAAGACACGGAGGGGACAGTGTTGGCGTGCAGCGTGGTGGACCACACACACACACACTCACTCATTAGTACAAATACTTCACGAGAACGCTTGCTAACTTCGTGCTCAAATCAAAACAAACTCCCTCAGCAGCGCCAGCCTCCACATTGAAACACTAAACTGTAAACTGTCCTATTCACAAAGCCAGGGCCGTGTAGAAGTACTGTATCAGATTGTTTTCAGGAAATAGCAAAATGTGAGGAGATCTCTGGGGAATTTTAAAAAAGTGTATTAGCTTACAAAAATTAGCTTGCAATAGCACCCTTAACTAAAAGGTATAGCATTGGCAAGGCTGGGTCACAATCAGAAAAGTGCTTGTAAAACCAGATTCTGATACTAATAATAAAGGGATTGTGATTGGTTGGTCTGAGACTGAGAGGCCGCATGCCCCCGCCCACGTCAGTGCCAAGTGCTCATGTCCTTCTCTACCCCTGCCCCTACAGCATGTTGTTTGAAATGTAAACAGGGTGCTAGTATATAGAGCTAGTACTGACCCTCCCTGGGCTCATTGTCGTAGATGGAGACCTTGGTTCCATCCAGGACGACGTACTTCCTCTCCCAGCCCTGCTGTCCACGCTTGCCGTTCCTGTGTAAATACAGAGTTGTTCTTCTGTGCAGCATCACGCGTGGCTGATGTTAGCATGCGGTAACAGCATATGGATATTAGCATGTCGGGGATGTTAGGTAATAATAGGTGACAGTGTGGGTATGTTAGCATTGGGTAACAGCGTGGCGATATTAGCATGGGGATGTTAGCACAGTTCGACAGCACGGGGATGTTAACATAGGGATGTTAGCACAAATATGTTAGCATGGGGTGTTAGAACGTTAGCACGGGGATGTTAACAAGGATGTTAGCATGGGGTGTTAGGATGTTAGCATGGGGATGTTAACACAAGGATGTTAGCACAAATATGTTAGAACGGGGATGTTAACACGAGGTGACATCACAGGGATGTTAACAAGGGGCTTTAGCTTCAGGTGTTAGCACGGGGATGTAAGCACAAGCATGTTAACTTGGGGATGTTAGCCTGTGGCGGCATTACCGTGGCCGCTTCATCCAGCCCTCCAGGCGCACGTGGCCACTGGCCTCCTTCACCTGCAGGGCCGGGGAGTTGGCCTTGTCGCGGCAGAGAGCCTCCGAGAAGTGCGTGGCGTACTCTGCCGGCAAGCCGCAGGTTGCCGGGAGACAGGGCGAGCACTTGGGGTGACACAAGGTGTGGCACTCTATGGTACGGAGAGATGGGGACAGGACAGAGAAGATGTAAGGAGCCATTGACTGACACTGACTGAAAATGTATTTTGTGCGCAGAAGTGAGTCATGGTTCTGCAACGTCTCCCCCCGCCCCCCCCCCCCCCTATACACTAGAGAAACGACAAGAATCTATTCAGTTCTGATGGATTTTCTGTCATCGCCTCTGGGCTTGGGTGAAAGCTCCACCGTTTTCTACAAAATCGGTGAAATACTAGTCAAAGCAATACCGTTTCTATGGGCAAACGAGAGGTTATGGCTTGTCAGCTGTTCAGATAAATGCTGCCGTTGTTTTGAAATGTGTCGTTTATTTCCAGCTACAAACCCAGGCAGGTGGCGGCCTGGCGGCCAAAGTGCACGGTGTCCAGACACACGGAGCACTTGGAGGCTCGCATGTTGAGGCCCACGGTGAAGCGGTGGGGAATGTTGTGGTGCATCCGCTCCTTGACACGCCGACCAAACTCTGCAACACACGGGTTGATGATGTAAATGTCTTTATGCATGACAAGGCATGTTTTTACGTAAAACACATTGAGTCTGCCTCGTGCAGCACAAGCACTGTTCTATATAAATGTTAAATACATTTGATATAAATAAAGTGCCTTGCAAAAGAAAATGTAATGGCAGTTTTACGGTAAGATGCATTCACATGTATGCAAGAATACATTTAGGCATCATATGCTGTACATTTGAGTAATTTAACAGATGACTATCTAAATTGAAAATAAAAAACTCCTTGCCAATGAGAAAGAAATGCATTAAAGACGTCCATCTATGATTAATCATAAAATATGTATTCAAAGTACCACTATAACTGAAAGACACTAGAAAATGTGTTTATTTCTAATCGTTGAGCTTTAATTTTGCGGGCTTGCTGTGCTGTACAGTGTCCAGTGTCATAATGAACCACTGCTCGCTTGCTCTGGATAATTGTGAAGTCAAGTGGTAAGGCTGGAGTACCTGCACAATACCAGAATTTCTATCACCAAACTGTAAAACAGACTAGCTAAGTGTCACTAAAACGGTTAGGGTAGAAGGGTATGATAAAATGCAACACTAGATATTCAAATGCTCTTTGGCTTGTAATTGTAATAAAATATTTTCCCAACATGGCGCGATAATGAGAACATTGTTGGGTAAACTGCCCCAGACAATTGGCAGCAGACAAAGTAACTGTCACATTCCAAGTTACTGCCACATAAATGTGCACTGCTCCCACGACACAGAGAAGACAGGAAGATGAAATGTATCTTTCATGCGTGTAGATGAACATGGAAAACCGAGTAAGCAAGACTTACTCTCAAAGGTGACCCTCCTCTTTTCTGTGAGGGGCAAGAGGCAGGACAGGGGGAAAAAACGAGAAAGAGGTCTTACTGCATAGTAGGAAGGTAAGCGGCAGAAAACAGAACTACTGCAGCACAAAGAGCCGGCAGAAGCCGTCAGACGAGAGGGTCTAAAGAACACGCACTGGAAGACCACTTAGACCAGTCCTGTCCAATTATGTGTTTTGAAAAGACATTCTGCAGGCTTTCATTCCAACCAATCACTACATCGGCTGACTTCACCATTCATGTCCCCTCTCTGGTGAGCAGAACATGGTTCAGAAAATGATTGGTAGGAATTAGCACTTGCATGCTCTTGGCTCTCTGCGGCACTTAAGTGGACATTACCGACCTACACAAAAGAGGGCAGCGGGAGGCAGTACAAGTTCAAGAGTTTAGAGCATTTTAAAAAGGCAGAGTCAGTCATTCCCGGAGAAAGCCTGTTAATATTTGAAACACCTCTTTTCAATGCCATCCCTTTGAGGGGGACCCTGTGGCATTGAACGGAGAGGCCCACATATTGGAAACATGTTGCCAAGGCTAGGATATTGTTGTGTGATGCGGTCTGCACCACTTTGTTTGTGTTCCTATTTACAGAGCCAGGAATGTGTAGAAAGACTAAATTCTTTTTTCAGCATGCACGCATAATGGGCAGCTAGCGGTACGTACATTAATATCATTAATTAATTAATTCATGATATTAATATTAATTAATAGTATTGCCTGCATTTGGTCAAAATGAGTATTAGCTTACAATTGCTGACTCTGCCTTTAATGCCGGCGCACATGCTTCTGTGTGCCTGCGGGGGGCCGTGTGTCTAACCTTCTGGCGTGGACGTCTCCTTGCAACGGGTGGAGGGGTTGAGCAGGCTGCTGGGGTTGGGCTGGTGCTCCGGGGACTTGACGATGGCCGACATGAGGATCTGCTGTCGTGCCTGGGCCGGCGTGGAGGTCGCCACATGCTCCTGGGCTTTGAAGTGGGCGGCTGCGACGGTTGAGGAGAAGCAGATTGTAGAAACCAATTCTAGCTGTGACATTTTCCTTAATACTTTTCCCATTGACCTTTCACCTTCACCCCAGGAGGGACTAAAGTGCATGTCACTCAGAACACGAGACAAAATGCGAGTTTACTCGCTAAATGTATTGTGCATAATATTACATTTTTTCCTTGATTACATTGTTTTTGAGAGTGTTAGGAGCCAAAATGTAAATCACAATTACAAATTGATCAATTGCACAGTCCTATTGATCCTCCTCCCACTAGAAACAGCAGTAAGACTATGTCCACACGTACACTGCTGAAATGCAACAATACGCTGTAAACCTGTCAAGAGCATGCCAAGACAGCAGCCGGTGATATAATCCTAACCTTTAAAGCCATTTTGGCCAATCAGAAGCCTGCCTACTGGTTCTGAAATGCTGTCAGTGACCTCCATAGTGCACTCTGGACCTCTGCTCATCATTATAGTTGGATAGTAAGGCCTAAATGTATGTAAACATGTAAAAAGTCCCGTTAGTGAGGTTAAAGCTAACAGTTTTGCCTACGTCCTCCATTGCTCAAACATCATGCATGTCAACCAAAGAGTTTAGAGTTATAGCAAGATTGAGCATTATAATGCATGTCAAAGGAAGCAAAAACGCAATGCTTTTGGTCTGAGAAAAGTTGCCCCCCTCCTTTCAAAAATCGAATGTGGAAGTTCCTTCTGTTGGAACATCTGTTAAGTTATATTCTCTCTGATGTAAACAGTTAACAGTGAAACGATTAACTGCACACAATAAACAAAAGACCGGCGCACAAGCTAACGTTACAAACCCAAAACTTACATGTGAATTCCAGGGACAGTTTTAAAATATCTTCACCCTGGCAAGAGTTTTGCTAAACCTTCGGTTTTAGTGATCGGATGCACTGTTTACATGTGGACGAACGGCCAAATTGCACAGAAAAAAGTTTGTTTACAAAAATAGCAGTGTACGTGTGGATAAGAGACAGCTAACGTTGTTAACAGTAATTAGTTGAAATGTTTGCTAGACACCCTGAATGTTTACTTACATTAGTCTGTAACCAATCAGGGTGTGCATTATAATATCCATTTACATTTTTATGACAATTTCACGATGGCCTTTCCAGCTTACATTCTTAAGAGAGTAAACAAGCATGTTATGCCAGAAAAGTACAGCATGCAACTGTACATCAAATAACTTAATCTGTGTCAAGTAGATTTTTTATTAGAAACCACGAATCAGGAACCCGTTCATATGAGCCGTCTGTGTGAAACCGCTATGGCCTACCCTCTTCTCTGAGGGACCGCAGCTCTATCCTCATCTTCTGCAGGGCCTCCTCCAGGTCCGAGCAGCGGGAGCGCTCCTTCTCCAGCGCTAGCTTCATGTCGCCATACTGCATGGGCACTGCCGGCGGGGCGGACGGGCCCAGCGCCCCGTTAGTGGTGGTGCCCACGTCCTCACGCCGTCGCCCGAAAATGCCCTGGCCCGACACAGGGAAGATATATTGAACCCTAATGGTTTACATGATTATTAGTCAGGAGGCGTAGCCTGACTTTATGATGTGTTTCTGTGGTTAATGTTATTTGTTTTAACTTTATTGTACAATGTCCTCGGGTTTCTTGAAAGGCACTTGGGAATGTAATTTATTATTTCCGCCCTTCTACACCTTTTTTTTCTTGGTGGGCTGGTCCATCTTGGCCTGGAGGAAGTCAATGAGCTTGGTCTGCTGGGAGATGGTTCCCTCCATCTTCACCTTCTCGTGGGAGTAGACAGCCTGCGACGCGAAGGCATAAATTCAGACACACATCCCAGGGACTACAGCTGTGAATTCCTTGCTTACTGCCACCCTTTAGATTAACACATCCTGCGGAATCGTGCCCCCCCCCGCCCCCCCCTCTAACTCATCCCCCATCAGCAGCTCCCCCCGGTGAGGCACACACAGCCTTGGGTCTTGTCTACCTGTATGTTCTCCAGCTGGTATTCCAGATCGGTCCGCTCGGTCTTGAGCATGTCGGTCTGGTCCAGGGCGTCCTGCAGACCCTGGGTCAGGCGGAAGATGTGGCTCTTCTGGAGGTCCATCTGCTGCTGTAGCTTCCCTTGCTGTAGGTGCACACGTGTTCACAAACAAACCAAAACACACACGCTATAACCATGTCCAGTTGTAAAGCTACAGTTTTAACAAGAACGAATGGCAATACAGTGACCATACTGCACATTTAAAAAGGTACAGTTAGTTATTCTGGAGAAAGCTTGTTGATATGTGAACTCAAATCAGTGATGTTTTATAAATACAACTGTGCAACAAAGTGCACATGGATATTAAGTGAGGGCGAGAAGAAGGCGAGAGTATAGAGAGGTGCGACCCACTTAAATCCGGAGGAAACATCATTTATTATCTAATGCTGGTTTCTACACGGTTAAACACAACCTGACCCATTGTTGTATGATGTGTACCGATTATTAACCAAATGCGGCTGAAATCAAGTGTCTGTTTTGTGTGCGTTTCACGTCCTACCTCGTCCATTAGCCGCTGCTTGAGTTCGCGCTCCGTCTCCAGTTTCTGCTGCAAGCTGCGAGCGTTCATCTCCAGCATGGCGTGCTTCTTTTCCAGATCATTGAGCTGTGTGCGGAGCGTGCACACAAACGCATGTTAGAGCTCTTGTGGCTGAAAGCCCCTGTCTGGCCGCTTCTTCCAATGTAATGTCGTACAAACATTTGCTTAGAGAGAGAGAGAAACCCCCCCCCCCAAAAAAACCACTTTTTTGACCAAACATCGGTGAAATTGAGCCGAGCTTTCGGAGGCTGACATTTTGATTGCATGCCATCAGACTTACCGTGTCAGACAGGCTTTCAGCCTTCAGCCTCTGGTCCTTCAGGGCCTGCTGCAGGGCCACGATCTCAGCCTTGTGCTCCTTGACGGCCAGCTCCACGGCCTGGCGAGACTCCGTGCTCCGTTGGTCCGCGCGCAGCCTGCGAGTGGTACCCAAGGAGGTCTTATTGTGACGGTAACACCACATCTACAGCTGTGCTTTGGCAAACCTAAGGCGCTCTTATTGTGACGGTAACAACACATCTGCACCCCTGCTTTGGAAAAACTCAAGGCGCTCTTATTGTGACGGTAACACCACATCTACACCCCTGCTTTGGGATGTGACAACAATAGAAATATGCTCGTCGGTCACGGTGAAAACAAAGCTCTTCCACAAAGTCTCCAAGCTGCTCTCTTGCCCATGGTGACGACATGCACCCCCACTGGCTTCTCTTTTCCACTGCTCTCTGCCTTCTTCCCTGCCGGTTCACATTAACCATAGCTAGACCCAATGGATAAAACTCTGGGCACAAGTGTTAAAGGTAAAGTTTTACTAAATTAATCTGAGCGGCCGTTTAGTAAATATGTATCAAGACAAATGTAGTTTTGTAATAAAAAGAAATACTAATTGTATTTATTTATACGATTAGATACAAGATTAAATATTTTGTGTCGTAATGTAAACCATCTCATCACATATAATCTTGTCTCTGTGTTTTGAATTGCCAGAGAACAAGAAATGATCTTGTCCTACCCTCTCGCAATCTACTGTGCTCCACTGGCTGCTTTTGGGCAACATGGGCGTGTCCAATCCGTCTTTACGCCAACAAAAGACGGCCGAATTGATGCATACGATTAGGCCCACCTCCACATTGCTGCAATGGCTAGCCAGCAATGGAGCTTTAGCTAGCCTGCGCTGGAGGTTTCTGAGAATTTCTAGGATTGTCTGCAGTTACATCAGCGCAAGGTCAAAGTAGTAGCTCACCTGTCCAGCGTGCATACAGTAGGCATTTGCATGTCTTCCTGTTACCTGTTCTGCTTCTCGTTGTCCAACAGTCTCTGCATGTCCCTGGTTCGTCTCTCGGCCTGGCTCTTCTCGTCCTCCAGGGCCGACCTCCAGGCCTCCCACTGCCTCTCCTTCTCCAGCAGCTCATCATTCAGGGACTCCAGCTCTACCACTTGCTCCTCCAGCATGCTGCACGTGGTCTTCAGTGTCTCAATGTTCTGGGAGTGGAGTCACAGAGGACGGTAGTGTTAGTGATCTGGCCATCTGCTTAAAGGTGGAGTCAGTCAGTCAGTCATTCTGGATATGCTTTGATATTAGAAAGAAATCTTCCTCAGAAGCTCCGCCTCACACACTGTTAATGCATTTCCCATGTCTGGGACAATGGTGTGTGGTGCGGTCCGCACCACTTTGTTTGTTTCCCCATTCACACATTTACACAGAACGGAAAGATAGCTAAATTCAAAGAGATATTTGGTGAATTTGACTAAAAGTGTATTAGCTTGCGATAGCAGACTGTACCTTTAATGTCCGAAAAGGAATAATGCAATGTAATGTCTAAACCAGCGCTCCTTAGCAGGTTTCCAACAACCCATTCATTTCAATCAGGTGTGTTGGAGCAGGGAGACACCTAAAACATGCAGGGCACCGGCCCTCCAGGACCGGAATAGCCCACCCCTGGCCTAAACCCTAGCTGCTCCAAAAACATGTGCATTACTTGGTGCACGTCAGTTGGACTTCAGTGGATTTTGGCACACAGCTGCTTAATGACGACATGACGAACACACAACAATATCAGTTGCGTGTGGTTTTACTAATCTAGCACTGCGTGTCTTTAAACAGGTCAATTCACAGTAGATGCAGGTGTATCTGACCAGGAACTGGAAGGGTCAGGGGTCAAGGCGTTACCTGCTTCTGGTTGTTGAGGTGCATCTCGCGGTCTGCCACCTCTCGCCTGAGGCGGTCCACTTCTTGACTCAACTGCATCCGGTCTTCGCTCTCGTCCGACGCCTCGTCCAGCTGCTTGGACAGGTAGAAGTTTTGCCGGTTCAGCTCGGCGTTCTCCTGGCTCAGCTGGGTGAGCTGCTCCTCCAGGTCTGTGATCACCTGAGGGCGGTGGAAATCAACCTTAACGTGTTCTCCTAGCCTCTGCTGGCAAGAGCCAAGCCCCAGAAAAGAAGATTGTTCATGCTTGATTGATTGATTGATTTTATTCTTGGATTCTATGGCACAACAATAAAAACAGCAATACAAATATAAATTCAAGGGATGACATGTTAAAGTGAAACACTTATTTACAACATGGTCCTATGATGTTAAGAACAAAACATACATTTCTTTTTTTTAAAAAACATTAAAAAACAACATCAGAATTAAAGTTAAAGAGTTAAAGAGTTAAAAGCCGATTGTGTTAATACATTGAAAGATTACTATGTTACCCTGTTCCATAAAACAGTCCTAACCTGTCTTTTATATTGTATTTTCATCTGTGCACATTGGACATCCAACGGAAGACTGTTCCACAATAATACACCAGTGTAAAAAAAGGAATTTCTTCCTTGAGGAGCTATACATGATTGCACACTTGCGATTATGTATGGATTGAGTATGGACCATTGAGTATGGACCATGTTCTTCTGTGAACATATACTGGGGAGCAAGCCCATTGATAATATTGTACATGATGATGTAGCTTTTTCTGATCTACTCTTAGCTGCACTGGCAGCAGTCCAACTTTTCTGAACTCATCACTATCAATATGTGTCCTGCGAGTTGCATTTAATACAAATCTAATATGTTTTTGTATCACTTGCAGCCTCTTCTTAGTTTTACTTGTCAGACTACTATACCAAGCAGAACACGCATATTCAAAATGACACTGTATCAATGATAACTAAGTTTCTTAATAAAATGATTTAGATGCTTTGTTCTACGTAACAAAAGTTTGCTGACACACTTGTATAATATTTTATCTGCAATAAATTCAGAGGAAAGTGGCTGATCCAATGTTATTCCTAGATATGTAACACTTGTCTGAGAAACAATCTCAGCTCCAATACAAGACATCTTCAACATATTTGTTGAAGGTTGTTGACAGTTTCTTCTTAGTTCCAAAAAATATTGACTCAGTTTTCCCCAAATGGATTGAAAGCTTGTAGTCTATGAGCCATTCTCTTACACTTTCTAACTCCTTCCTGAGAATGTTCTCAATCACACTGACATCATATTAGCTTGAAATATTTCTTTAGCGGGTGGTAAAACAAGTAAACGTTCCTTTGCCGGTGTTGCTGATATACAGCATGGGAGTGCCAACCAGTCATGATGATTGTGCAACATGAATTATTATTGTTACTCAGTTCATTTATCCATTGCAATCGACCGGCTGGCACCCATGATATACACTACAGTCCCTTGGAAAATTCATGTACAAAAGGTGGTCAATCACATCTAGTATCACATCTTTGAGACTGACACCGAGCCTGAGCACTGAGTGGAGCTGCTTATATCAGTGCATGTCAATTCACACTCACACATGGAAAACTACTTGGAAATCTGTCCTATGTGAAGGGGGTGGGGGGGGATACCTGTGACAGAACTTACCGAGCAGCTGTCCCTCAGAGCGTCAAACTTGCGCTGAATTTCATCTCTGTGAGACTGGGAGAGGGAAGAAGACATTCGCTATTTACAGTGTTTTAAAGCTATTTGGTTACATACACACAGTATAAAACCGCTTTAGCATAGGCCATGTATTTACCACAGGGGTGTATTGATTTAACACATTCCACAATTCTACCATGCATTTCAATCTTACTCTCCCCAACCCTGATTGATTGATTGATTGATTGATTTTGGCTTGTGTTTTAGCGAGAATAGAAAAATGTGTCCTCACGTTGACGTCACTGCCCTGTCTGTCGTGTGAGAAGCTCCATCCTATTCTCAGGCACACCCACAACAAGTCAGAGGGTGGCCAAAAGTATCCTGACATGCCAGATGTTTAATTACTCACAACCATCTGGGAAGCAAGTGGTCCGTTGCAGCGGATTAGAAAAGAGCTTGCTTGGCAGGTGATTGGATCAACTGTCACTGTCCGTAAACGTCATACCTAAACTATGCCAGTAGCTGCCACTATGATGTTGACTGGTCAGAACCACTGTAGCTTAGACTGCGGTGGCCAAAAAGGCCAGAGATGAGACAGTCTCACAGTACCCTAGTGTTAGGGCTGTGCAATTAGTCACATTTTATAGTGATTTCAATTTTGGATCCTTGTGATGGACCTGCTTTGTTTTAGCAGGCCTGTGGTCTTTATTTGCTGTATAGGCCCCATTAAGTTAATTAAGTGTACCTGGGCAGATCCCTTATATAGGTGTGTTGCAGCACACTGTTGGGTGTGACCCTCCTGGCACCACACATGGTGTTGTTTGGTTTATTTCTTAGTTTGGTTAGCATGCAACACACACCACATATATTCAGTACCTACATTCTACATTCACACCTCATTACGTTATTCTGTTAGTTAAGAGTTTGTGTTTGTCTGGTTTACGGCCCTTGAGCCAGGTCGTAACAATCCTAAAAAAAAAAACGCTAATTTCGCTTCCGTTTTGAAAGTAAGCTATTTTTTATTGTCTTATGCTTTGAATGACAAGCACAGTATTAAGGGTGACGCCCTGTGTGTGTTTGTTTGTGGGAAGAAGGCTCTCCTCACCCTGAGCGCCGTGATCTCCTCCTCGGCCTCGGCGGTGGTCTCCTCCAGCTCCGTCTTGGCCTGCTGCAGCTGGTTCTCCAGCGCCAGGCGAGCCGCCTGGAGGCCGCTGATCTGGGACTCGCGCTCCTGCAGGGACAGGGTCAACTCGGACACCTGTCGCTTGATCTCCAGCTTCTGCTCCTCGTGCTCCAGGCCCATCTGAAGGGCCGAGGAAGTTAGGAGGAGTGGAGAGTGGAGGAGTTAAGGACAGAGGAAAGAAAACATTAAGCACAGATTATCAGGCTAGGACCCTACATGGGTTGAGAAGCTAAAGTTTAATCCATCCAGGTCTGCTTAAAAAAAAAGTCCTAGAGGAAACCCTGCAGTATACCTTCCACATATTAGAAGATAAACAACTTTTAGCCTCATGTCATAAACAATATGGCAAATAAACCAGAACGCTACTGTACTTTTAAGGACCATTTAAGAGGAAAGACCAGTCTCATCTGAGCATGCACTCTATATTCGTCTCAGAGAGGGAGCATGTGATGTGAGGGAGCAGAAAGGGCAGCAATTATCTCTGGCGAGCGGCGTCACGGGGTCTCCGAGGAGAGGGAGAACGAACAGTGCGGAGGTGGAGAGCGGTAACACCGAGTCTCGGGGCTTCACAGCCACAACGGCAGAACATCGCTCACCTCCCTGAGCCTGGTCTCCAGCTCCAGCAGACGGGTCCTTTTGCTCTGCTCCTGCTGGCTCATCTTGTCCAGGTGCTCCTCCAGCTTGGCGTTCTGGGCCTCCAGCTTGCCCGCCTGGGACTCTAGGTAGAACTTCTGCTGGCGCAGCTCAGAGATCATCTC
>JAODLL010027881.1:0-23912 GCA_026546735.1 Forbesichthys agassizii | reverse complement strand
GGCTCACTCCTGGCTCCAATTAGCTCTTGGAGAGGTCATTAGGCTAGGGGTTCACATACTTTTTCTTGCAACTGTATTTGACTATTATAATGGTATAATATGTACAATCTGATAACTAATTATTATAAATGTTTTTTTGCTACAAATCAAATTGTTTATGGTCACGATCACTCTTGTAGCTGTATGGCTTGGTTCCAGGCTTAAAACTCTTTAAATAAGGATTTTACAAAAAGTCAATGGAGTAAATGAATGGGAATTTTTCTTCCAGCACCAGAGCCCCCAAAAAAGTAGGCAATCACTGTTACGCTATATTCTAGTAAGTCATGGTGCTTCCGATTGTCTGCAACACCTCATAAATGTCTTTCTCTCTCTCTCTCTCCCTCCCTTTGTATCTCTCTCTCCCTCCCCCCAGTCTGTCATCAGAAGGCGAGGACCTCAGGGACCAGGAATCGGTGAGCAGAATCCTGGCTGATCTCCTGGACAACCAGGAGGGCCTCTTTGACTCTGAGGAGGACGACGTCTCCACCACCAACGACTACAGCTCCATCAACGAACAGGTACCACCATCACCTCCTGCTCCTCCTCCTCGTCCAGCAAACAAACACATTCCTCTGGTTCTCCCTCCTTTTGTTCCGGGACATGCTAGTGGCGGTCAGCTCCCCTTCATAAACAAACGGGAGTAGGAAGGGGTCTCACGTCTGTCCTGTCGGCCTGCTGCCTTCAGACAGTGGCAGGGTTCACTAAAAGCTAGACGTTAACTATTAGTTTGTGTGCAGGCTTGTGTCTGCTTTGAATGTCTTTTACATGGGGCTGTCTGACTCCTACAGTAGATTTGCCTAAGATCCGTGTTTGCATATGATTTCTTTATTGTATATTATTTCCTTGACTTTCTTAGTATTGACGTAATATTTTATTATATTCAATTTGTGAGTAATACCTAAACTGCATCTCATTACTTATCGAATACAGTACGGAAGACATATATCCATTCTCTTCTCTCTACCATATACACGTTCAGATGAGGAAGTTAGTCATACAGACACTGTGGACACTGTCTTTTCACATACCATCTGCATACCATCTGCCAGGAATTTGGCAGGCAGCTAAACAGACAGCCAGGCATTTCTCCTGCAGACAGAGGTTTAGATAATATAAGCAAGAAGGCACAATCAAATGTTCATTAGCCTCGTTATTTAGTAATATGGACACGCTAATATTGGGTGACTGACACCTTAATGTTGTTGTGTTGACTATTTCTTGGGTTTTTGCAATAAGGCCATTTTATAATATACATGTAAATTATTACAGACAGATAAAATAGATAAAACCCTGAATTAACAGCCACTGCTGTATGGCTTCGGGTGTTCAAGTTCTAATAATAGGCAATGTTTTTACTGTATAATCTGCCTGCCTACATCTGACTTCCAAGTAACTAGCAGCTGGGTATGTCTGTTACACTTCCCCTCTCCACCCAGTCACCGCCTCCTCTTCTAGAACCCACTGTACATTGCTTAATAAAGCAGAAAGAACATGACATGCTCAGAGAGAAGTGAAAGGAGGAATGGGATCATTTTGTTACACTTACAATCAGGGTCATTTAGCACACTCTTTTATCCAAAGCGACATACAGTGAGCACAAAGTACAAATATTACAAGGAGCAGACTGCTTGGTCATCTTGCTCAATGATTAAAGGTAGGCCAATTCTGGGGCTCGAACCCTTTAACTCTCTGGGTAAGGGTCTACAACCCAGACCATTAGATTTCATGGTAAGGATTTTGTGTATCCTGAGATAATTGTTACGCCCAAAAGAATACCTTTTGGGTGGCAGATTTTGGCTCCATTTTTCTCACAGCGCTGATGTGGTGGATTAGTTATCGCTCTGAATCCAAGAGTTGTCAAATGAATTGATTCTGGTCACATTGGAGTCCCTGATAATTGCCACAGGCTTAAACGTTGCTGTAAACGTTAAAGCCCTTATATGTATTTTAATAGCCTACAATGTTGACATTTTATTGGCACGTCAGGGTTCATTTCATTCGGCCCTTGAAGAAAGGGCACACATGAGGCATCGCTGCAAGAGTCTTGTTTGTCCTGTAGAAGACAGTGGACGTTAAATGAGCACAGTGGAACAGAACGATTCCTTCCACCTGATTGTCTCTCTCTCTGGCTGCATCTATCGTCAGAAAAGGGATGTGTTGGAGACATGGCTCTAGGCACTGCCTTCAGTGTCTTATATAATAGTGTTAGTGGAATAATGGGATAGAAAGGGAAATGGATGTGACGGAGAGACAATGTGAAGGGCAGATGGAGGGGGTGATGTAACCACGGCACTGACAGCTCCCTCAGAACAGCCCCCTGAGGAGGCCATTATCTCACGCTCATGCAGTCCTTCTCACTAACACTGGTCCCTAGTTCACTGTCTCACACGCACACACACACACACACACACAAGGAGATGTACAGTATGCCTTTGGGACAGTCTTCTGGGGCGGGGGCGGGGGGTGATCACAAGATTATTTAAACATTTTTAAATAATCCTTTTGATAATTATTTTTAACATTAAATTATGCATACATCTGTGCCATGTTTTTAATGGTGGCAATTGTTATTTATATACAGTAGGTTTTCTATATTGCCTTTATGCTATAGTGCTATTAAAAATAAGAGGCTCTTAGCTGTGTGCCACTTTCCTTTGAGAGGGAACGTTTTTGAGACATTTGCCTGAAAGCTTTGACATGCTTTGATCTGAACAGGCTCAAACTCAAAGGGAGGGAGGGAAGGAAAGTGGAATAAAAGAGAGGTAATAATGGGCCAGAATGACGAAGAAAGCCACGACCCAAGCACTGGTCGTTGCTTGGATATTATGTTTGTGTGCGTTTCATCCATTTATTTAAAATTTCAGCTTCATACTGTGGAACAGTAGATCAAAGTGAATTATAATGTCCCCAGGACTCAATCTGCATTAATGCATTAGGTTTTCCTGGCTCACAATACTACAAGGCTTGGTTTGTCTTAGCCATTGCTGTGTACAGTCAAATCACTTTTTATAGTCTGCATGTGTTAAAGAACAGAGCTAGGCCTACATGGTGTTAAGAAGTCAGGCTGCTCCACACACAAATCAGAGCTTGGGAGAGTGTATATAGGTTAGAACATGGAGACCTGTAGTATGCTATTTTAAGCAGGAGAAGATAACCTATTTCGATGGCCTGGGAACTGTAAAACATCTATAACACTTCCACGCACGCACACATACATGCACAGAGAAGAAAACAGGGGTAATTATGTTATCGGAGCGCTTGCCGTCCTGCTGGCTTACACCCTGTGTGCTTTTTTATTGTTGAATGGTGCAAGAGAGGCAGTTTATTCAAATGCTAATAGTTCAAAATGCCAAACTGGCTGGACTCACTGTCTGCTTGGCAGAGAAGCTACAGTATTTGGCTGCCGGCTCAGGTTAGCTATTCTTCTCCATTTTTTTTAGATTAAATCCATTCCGCTCCATTGATGAATGTTTTCAGTCGTTCAGTCAATCATATGGGTGTGGACCTAGGGATATTATTCAAACTATTGGAGGAACCTTCAACTGATTGGCATTGACATGTGTTTATCACTTTATCTAGCGCTACCACGGCTGCCATTGTTCAAGCTACCTTTAGCCACCCTGCTGGTTGCTGATTGGTCCACCACCCAGTGGCTGAGTGAACCTTCATGCGAGCAGTGTTTCCAGACTATAATCTTGGGGAAAACCAATCTGAGAGCAATGCCATAGTCAGGCGGGCCAGGGCTGTGTAGGAACACCAGTGTGCACACAGGACGAACAGCTAGCAGACTGTGAGGAGATATATTGGCTTACAAATGCTGACTTTAGCTTTTTAAAGCAGGGTCTGTTGCCGTGGTTATGTGTCCCTTGGCCAGCTCTGGTTGTGAACTAGCAGTCGCGTCACTCATAATGACAGTACTAGGTCATTCTAATGGTCTTCTATATTCAAGGTGATATTCAGGGTCACATTTTGATATACTCAGGAGTTTTCTTGATACAATTATTATGCTCATGGCAACCTACATATACTGTTCATTTTAGCTTGATACATAGTTCTGTATGAATGTGGATATTTAGGATGCTATTGTTTTGTTTTTTCCGCTGCGTGTTCAAGGTCATGCTTTTATTAATTTACATCAAGTTTAGACTGTAATAAACGTTACATTTCATGTGATGACGGAACCAGAATAGAAGATTTGACATCCTTACGTAAGACTTAATATATTCAACAGTTCCACTGCTTGTGTCACATCCTTCCAATTCACATTCCTGGTGTTCTTTTAGTACAATATAAACCAGTCAAGACGGTAGAGAAATGGGCACCTGGGTCAATGCAAGCTGTATTTTGCACTAATTTGATATTTAACAGCAAAATAAGTAAATTAGTAAAACACTAGTCTTCACCCCATATGAATGAATGAATTGGTTAGTTAGTTCATGCCTATGCATCTTTATAATGAAAAGCCAAAAAATAACTTCTCTTTTCCTTCAAAGTGTGCATGGGACACATATGCACGCACATTTCAGTACATTGTACCAGTACACACAAACGCAGACAGAGATGTGGAAGAAGAAGTATGAGTCAACCACTGCACACACGTGACTGAGAATTTCGCTTTAGCCAATCATGGGGCCTTGGAGTGGGGCTGTGACAGTAGCGTATGGGTTTAGCATTGAGAGAATGTGGTAGACAGAGAGAGAGAGATGATGGAGATGTGTGTGAGGGAGATGCCATGACAGATTAACTGAAACTAAAGACAAACAAGGTATTTGAAATGTCATGAGAAGGAAACCAGTTCCTAACCTTTGAACTATGTAGGTAATTTCTCTCCTCCCTATGGCTTACGGCCCTATAGGGGGAGGCAGATTTGAGTAAAAATCTTTGTGTGTAAATGTCATAGCGTTGTTACCATGCCACCAGAAGCCAGATCATTTCCATCTGTTCTGACTTCTTAAACCCCTCTCCCCCTCTCTATCAAGTACCTGTTTGACTCTTTTCTATGCCTGCTCTTAGCTTCATCTGGACTACACAATCTTCTCTCTCATGTAAAGAACATCTGACACATTTTGTGGGTAGTGTTTTGTTAGACCTGTGTGTATTGGCGGTCGGAGTGAATAACAATCGGTAATTTACAAATATGAAATATTTGCATAACAAACTTTAGACATTTATTTTCTGCCTTTCACACTGCAGATTAGCAGTGAACACCAACAATGCAGGTACCGCTGAATGTGAGTCTACCGTATACAAGGTGTCGGGCACCTTGAGCACCTCCCTAATAAAGTAAAATTAAAGAATGCTGTAGTCTATCTGACTAACAGCATCTTCCTCAATGACATCAAGCATTTTTCTCTTGGCAAAATATTTTTACAAACTCATCTGAAAATGTAAATCATATATTTTGCCAACTAAGTACAGTAACATTGCAGCAGGTACGGTAGCCTATTATTAGGCTACAATTCATTTTGCTAACATTAGCAGGAACATAATTTCACGATATATAATTAATAAATAGTTGATCTTGAATAGAGAATATGTTTCCAATATGCTTTTTTAGACTTTGAAATGTGGAACGTTAAACTGGTTAAATGCATTGTATAATTCTGTCTGTATGAATAGAATTTTTCTTGGAAATGCTATTCAGTGGTCTCTTTATGGCTGATCTATGGTGAATATATATATGTTTAAAATACTGCTATCCGACTTATCTGTTTTGTGAATGTGCTGTTTGCTAACCTCTATATTTATTCTATAGAGGAAGATGTAAACACAGATGTACACTCCTGCACACATGCACACGGCCTCTATTGGCATTCCATGATGTCTCTATCACTGACCGATGTGTTGGAAGCTGTCAGCACCTTCCTACAATAGACTCAGTAGTTCAGCGAATACCTGCTGCCTAGCTAGAAATGGTACCCTCCTGACGTCACTGTACTAGTTAATTTCCAGTAGAATGCACACACAGAAATGACAAGTACTGTATGATATTACTGGTGATGCAGTGGTTGCGTAAAGATCAGATAAATGTTATAATGTTTTATATGATCATATGTCATTGTTGATACACATTGACTGCGTTGGTTGTGCAGTAGGAAATTAACCGTGCATGTTGTCAATATTGTTTATCGGCAAAATAGTTATTGTAATCATCAGTATTGGTTATCGGCCAAATAGTTATTGTAATCATCAGTATTGGTTATCGGCCAAATAGTTATTGTAATCATCAGTATTGGTTATCGGCCAAATAGTTAGTGTAAACATCATTATTGGTTATTGGCCAAATAGTTATTGTGAACATCAGTATTGGTTATTGGCCAAATAGTTATTGTAATCATCAGTTATGGTTATCGGGCCAAACATTTTTTGTAAACATCAGTTATGGTTATCGGGCCAAACATTTTTTGTAATCATCAGTATTGGTTATCGGCCAAACAGTTATTAGAATCATCATTCTTGGTTATCGGCCAAATAGTTATCATAAACATCAGTATTGGTTATCGACCAAATAGTTAATGTAAACATCGGTATTGGTTATCGGCCAAATTGTTATTGTAATCATTGGTATTGGTTTCCGGCCAAATAGTTATTTCAAAAGATTGGCATCGGCCCAGAATCAAGTTTGTTGGTGTAATGACATTTTACCTTTGGCAGGATTGGGCTACTTGGTCAAATGTAAATCTCTGCCTGCAGATCACAGAGCTGCTGGATGACGACAAGTGTGAGGCAGAGTGTGAGGAGCTCCCTCAGGACGCAGACGAGGGTCCAGTTCCATGTGCCTCGCCACCACACACACACACTGAGGACAGCCCTGCACCCAGGTGAGACATGCATGCACGCACGCACGCACGCACACGCACACACTGAGGACAGCCCTGCACCCAGGTGAGACAGGCACGCACGCACGCACGTACGCACACACACACTAAGGACAGCCCTGCACCCAGGTGAGACACGCACGCACGCACGCACGCACGCACGCACACACGCACGCACACTGAGGACAGCCCTGCACCCAGGTGAGACATGCACGCACGCACGTGCACACACACACACACGCGCACACACTGAGGACAGCCCTGCACCCAGGTGAGACAGGCACGCACGCACGCACGTACGCACACACACACACTGAGGACAACCCTGCACCCAGGTGAGACACGCACACACGCACACACACACACACACACTGAGGACCGCCCTACACCCAGGTGAGACACAAACACACACGCATGCGCACATGCACGCACACACACATTTGCCGGAGGACAGCCCTGAGAGAGAGAGAGAGAGAGAGAGACACACACACTGAGGACAGCCCTGAGAGGGACACACACACCTTCCCACACATGCATGGTGCTATTCTCGTGTTCATTACTGTGCTATACTGCTATTGTCCAGGCACTCTTTATATTTGCATGGAAACAATGGCTTCCTATGCTGTTACAATGCCAGGCACTTTCCCTTATTGAAACAAGGCACAGTAGAGCTAGAGCACAGATGCTGCATACACATTTTAATTCTACGCTCAGGCTAAGGAAGCAATATTGCTTCTCATCGCCAAGCTCAAATGTATTTCATAAATGTATTTCACAGCAGCCAATGTCGATCAGAGGCTGTCTACATGTAAAGTGTGGAAGGCAGATTGTTATTGTAACTCAGGGATTTGTGTGCCTTTGCCAAGTATGTATTTGTTTAGTGTCCATGTTTGCATGACCCTCCCTGACACGAGTATTTAAGACAGAGGCACAGTTCAGACGGCTCATCCCAGGATTAAGTTGCATTCATCCTGGTCTCTCCTCTGTTTGGGTTAAGCTGTCTCGGACAGACACATTTAGAAGCCCGCTCAGCCCCCAGGCTTACACAGGCTCTACACAGTGCATTGGCCTACAACATGATATCTCCTTGTGAAATAAATGAAAGCAATGATGACAGTATTTTCCCATTCATACTTTAGTTAGATATGTTACAGTGGAGTTTGGTGTCATACACAAAGACTGGGTGTAATGTTATATAGAGCCAGTGTGATGGCGGTGCTACTAAAAATATGTTCTGCTCCCAATAGTTTGACATGTTTGACCTGCTAGGGCTCCCCCTCTGTCCCAGTGAGCTATTTGGCCGCTGCTACTAGCTATTACTGTACAGGTGTACTATTTCCCCAACTTATTTGTCAGACCTCCATGCTATAGGCCTGACAGCGGATCAAAGTCTGGCCTCCCTGCACACTGGCATAGGGCTAAGAGTCATTGACCTCTAATGCCGGGTTCACACTACACGATTTTAGCCCAGTTTTCCGCTTGCCCACTAATTGTTTGAGCTCGCAGACAAACGCCCCAACTCGGAGGGAAACCACAGCTCGCTCTTGTGAGCGACGATCGCGTAGTGTGAATTGCTTACAACGCGAGCTGAGTGTCTGCGAGGCGTCGCAAGGCCCGACTGGATATTTAGCAGGTTTAATATCTGTCAAAATCCTGTATTATGAACAGTGTTGTGACTGGTAATGACAGGGGCGACGACCTACAGCCAGTGAGAGCGCAATACAAGGACCAGATGAAAACATGGAGAATACCAGTAGAAGTCACCATTCAATCCATGCTGCCATATCATGAATTTTGTACTTTCATTTATGGATTAGCATGTGGAAATTTTATTCTGTCAAGAACAGAATGTGTATATGAAAAATACCCTATTTCGGTGCCTGCTACACGAGCGAGTTGAATCTCCTGTTTGCTGCGCACACCTGGTACTCTAAAGAGTTGTCCAAGGTTGGCAGGTCTCATCACAAAGTTCAGTCCTATTTAGTTTACAGGCAGCTCAAACAAATGTAAAGGTACGGTTATTCTTGAAATTATTACATTACATGGTTCCTTCACTGTATGACCTCAGCAATAATTCTAAAGAATAGAGTTGTTTTTCTAGTTGTTTACATATTTTGTTCATATAAACTGTTGTGCACAGTTGTTATATTCTCCAAATTCTGCTATTTACTGGTGTGTATGCTACAATTGTAAGATATATAAATCTATAGCAATTTTTATGGGCCTTTTTATCCTACCAAGTTTAACATTTAACATTTCTCTGGTGCTTACAATAACAAAACATTTTGTTCACAGGCTGCACAATTGCACATTTCCTATCTTATCTCCTTTTCGCTTCATGGTTTTATGACACAACACTTTGCTAATCTGCTCAATATAGGGCCAATAAAGATGCACAAACTACTGAGAAGTGTAGTGTGTGTGTGTGTGTGCGTGTACATGCATGCATGTCATATTAGGTCAGGGTCAAGTAGCTACTGTTGTCCCCCTGGCGCCGAAGGCGATTATACACAATCCATATTCTACACACACACAGTCACGTAGAACACACATGCGTGCACACATATAGCCTGCTCACATGACCGAATGGTTTACACGAATGTAGATGCACATGGATTCACGTAGGACCTCTCTCTCTCTCTCTCTCTCTCTCTCTCTCTCTCTCTCTCTCTCTCTCTCTCTGTCATGTTTCTGTCATTGTGCACACATTGCTTGAAAGCTGTTTCTAAAGCTACTTCAGTTAGTGTGGTTGGAACAACATAGGACATAGCTAATAACCCTCTCTGGGAAGGTGTGTGAATGTGTGTGTGCGCACCAGCGTCAATGGCATTTGGCATTTGATCAGGTTTAGAATTTGAGATATTTGCTTTGGCCTGGCATGAAAACTTTTTAGTTGTGTGTGTGTGTGTGTGTGTGTGTGTGTGTGTGCGTGTGTAGGGTTTTAGGTGGCATCGGTTTCACAATCGGGACTCAGACAGCAGCTCGCACACTCTCACACACATTTAGGGCTTTAACGGTTGTTGATGCAGTGGAGGAGGTGCGGCATTTAGCTGAGATTAACTCGACTGACTGTGCTGGCTAAACCCCATTTTAATTGTTCTAGTTGGTAATAATCTGTGTTATCTGACATGCACTTGCAGTAGCCTTCAACTGTGGCAATGGCTACTTTCATTCTTTTGTTTCTTCTGTGCATTTTAATGTTGCCTGTTTTTTACTTGTAGCCTGAGCATCCCGACTGTCAGAAGCTATAGCTAAACAGGTTAAACAGTATCATCTGACTGTTTGAACTAAGGGTTGGTGTGCCTATGTACATCTCAAAGCCATTTAAACACAATGGGGACCATTTGTTTTACAAATATCCTGCATTCTTATATTCCCTTTCCCCCTGGAACATTACTTCATTACTGGACCAAAAGACTAACATTCATTCTTTCTGAATGTGAGAAGAGGGTTGTGAGACTGGTATGTTAACATTTTACATTTTAACTAGTTACATTTATAGTTAAACAAATGTACAATAACAAAAACACCATTATAGCGTGTACTAGCGATTCAAGTGGTGACATTTAATAAAAATGTATGAAGTAATAGTGAAAGAAATGCGACCTTACTGTTTCGTGACATATCGGCCAATCGAGAAAAGGCACAGTGGATCTGCCCTTGACCTACACAGAGGACAGGCTACAGACTGTCTGAATGTTTTCCTCAGCTCTGCAGATTGTGGACATGCAGCCACTTCTCATGTCTTCAAATAGCACCCTGGCCTGTGTGTGTGTGTGCCCGTGTGCGTGCGTGCGTGGAGTATGCAGATTACCTTTTAATAGATGTGCGTGCATGTGTCGTGTATACATGGCAGCATGGGCTAAATGCTTCTCTAGTTCCATTCCAGCTGGCTGTTTATGCCACACTGACTTTTTTTAGGCCTTTGATTTTTAAATTATTGCTGTTTCCACTTACATGTTTACCAGTGTTAATGACCACGGTGCTGATAACGCATAACTCATGAAACCATTCTGGTTGCCACCATTAGGAATATAAATACACACCACTGCTGACATGTTCTCTCATCTTTTGAAGAAGTGACATTTGGCTAGTAATGTACGGCAGGGGTTTCCAAACTTTTTTGTGCTAAGACCCACCTAGAGGACTAATCTATTTAGAGACCCACCAAACCAAGTACCGGTATTGTAATTTTACAAAGCCTATCCATTTTAGCTAATGCTATACCCAAGGATTATTGCTGGTGGACGCATAGACGTCGCGAGTTAGGGCTCCCCTACATACAAAATCAGAATTTAAACATTGGCTATACCTAGATGTGTGCCAAATATTTTTGAGCAGAGCGCTCCAGAATCTATAGTGTGCACGCGGCTAAATAGGATTTCATCCAATCAGGAACAAATTATTTTGCCACATCCTTACTCTCAACCAATGAGTGGAACAACCCGATAGTAAAGCGCAGGTAGCCATTCATTCAATGGCTGCTTGCAATTTTTGTGACACACTCACACCCACTCATTGACCCGCTTGTATTTTGCCTGGTGCATCACCGATGGTATTGCTGCAAGGTAAACAATTCACGCTAGCTAGCTACCTGGCAAAACACATGGGCATTACGTTCGAGACATACAGCTTAACCAGGACGTAGTTTAAGATTATGAAAATGTTTGATTAAATGTCCTACCTCTGTATTTTGTTTCTATGTCTGGCAACTTCCTAGAATATCTAATCCTTCAGACGAGTTATCTTAAAGAGCACATTGCATGAAAACCAAGAATTTATAGTGTTTTTTGGAATTTTCGATGTCGATGTGACACGGAGAAGTAGTAAGCCTTTCAAAGTGGACTGTTAGCTTCCTGGTCTGTATTGGCTAAAAAAGGGAGAGGGTCGGGGAAACAGGCGAATGAGAGAAACATGCATTTGTTGCGTAGATTACTGAAGTTCGTTTGGTAACGCCCCAATGAAGATATGGCCAGCTACGTAGTATCAGCGAAATATGCAAGGCAAGGAACCGATGTTGTTCGCCAGTAGGGTAGGCTACACAAACCGTACGTAAAAGTTTAATGTTCAGCATTTGCAGATGACCAAATCTGTAAATCTATTTTATGGTACAGTAACTGCAGGCTACCATATCTGCTCACTGTGGTTCGGAGAGGGCGGGGCTGCCCCTCTCCACATATGCAATGTCTTTACCCCCCTCTGACCTCTTTCTCTACCCCCACCCCTTTTCCCCCATTCTCTAGTTCTCTCCATCTCTCATTGGCTCGGCGGTCTGAGCAGTCTATTAATGCCACTAGCAGCACTGGTTATATAAAAGAGTCAGGTGTTTGTGTGGTGACGGTGTTGTTGTTTCAATCAGTGTGCATGTGCATAACAGCCCGCTAGGCTAGCAGCAATAGCTGCTAATGAGTGGTTCCCAGCAATTGGCTCTCAAAGCGCCGTACTCAGCCTGCCATTGGCCGTGGCCTCCAGCTTCCCTGATCTAGTTGGTCTACCTGGGGTGGTTGCCTGGTTACATCACCCGCTCGTGTACTTGAGCAGAGCGCTGAATGTATACTGCAGCACCACCGACAGAATGCTGAGCAAGACACACACACACGTGCGCACACTCACACACGCAGCAGCAGCAGCCAGGAACACACTTTCCTCAAGCAGGAACGACACAGCGTTCACCCAGGCAACAACCCGGCTGCACAGACCCTACTGTAGCAGCACATGATGCACCGCCGGGAGAGCCCCGCCTCCGACTCCACACTGAACAGAAGAGGCAAGAAAGACCAGCTGTTCCACCGGGATGTGCTGACTTTGCAAGAGAGAGACGGCTCGGTCAGGTTAGGCAGGCAACTGCAGACAAACCAGTCTAATATATCCTATACCAGATCTAACCGGACATCAGGAGAGAGGGGGAGGGGGGGAGAGAACCTGAGTGGAGGAAACAGAGAAGGAGACTCATCATAGGAAGTGCAGAGGATCCTAACCTCCTAGCACACAGTCAGCGTACAGACTCGGCTACTAGCCATTCACGGGAACGGCGGACGCGGCATAGCGAGAACAACACAGAAGGTCAACAGACCAGCAGCCCAGGACACTCATTACAATGGCCTGTGACATTCTGCTGCAGAGGTAAACACCAGGTTATGTAATGCCTTCAGCCTGACTGGACAAAATCTGCTTCTTTGAATGAATGCAAACATTTTAGGATCTTAGGATCATTTAATGAATACCTTGATTAGCAAACATGTACGTCTACCCATATAAAGTATCCCATGGACTACATGAATGATTAAACAGATGAATGATCAAAAGTGACTCATCTTTTGTTGTACAGGTCAGGTCAGGGATGAATGGATTGAGTTTCTTTGCTCGTTATTAATCTGAATGGGGGGAGAAATGAGATATGTCTGGTTTTATCTATTACGTAATGCCACGGATGTTGGGCGAGTGTGAATGTGTCTCTTCTTATGAAGAGAGGGCACTGCCCCTCTTATCACAGAAAAAATGATCTGCGTAGGTTAGGAAATTAGTCCTGATCAACTGATTTTACTTGTACCCATAATGCTAAATTTATCATTAGGGCATTATCTCTGGTTTCATGTGGAAAAAGAAAGGTGTGGTGTTATATACTGTACAAAGAGACTGCCTTATTTATATACTGTACTATAGTTCAGACTCCTGCAAAAATACATATTTATAAATCACTTGGACTGCTCCCTGCAGTGTGGGCTGTGTACTTTTATGTGTATGTCATTAGGAGATTACATCTTGTCAGCTCAAGAAAATACTGCTCAGTCTTACTGGATGGTTTTCATAGCCAATAGTGCTGGGATGAGCTTTATTCAACATGATTGTCAATATTTAGCTTTATTGTGTTGTCCTACTGTCTTTTTCAGGGGCTTTAGCCTAGGCTTTCTTTGAAGCACAGCTTATAAATGGTTTATACTAATTCAAGGCTCAGGACTTGATGTGTGTGCGCGCGTGTGTGTGTCCGTGCGTGCGTGCGTGCGTATGTGTGTTGTTGGGACAATAAAATAAGAGTTTAATCTTATCCCCTGCTTTGGCTCCAGCATCTAATCATAATTTAGTTAGAATTCCCTTCAGTGCACAGGACAGGACAAAACCAGTCATAGACAGATGTACTGCTAGTTAGTCATCCGGTCAGCTGGCAGATGAATGCTTGCATTCAACCCACAGTCTGACACAGGCTGTACCTTAGATGTGTACCTATTTCTGTTACATTGGGACATTAGAATATGTTGCCTCTGTGTTTCCTTCTGTGCTGCCAAGCATTATATTATTTATTATGTTTTATTAAGTTACATTTACAGGAACTGATACATGAACACCATGCACACATTAGTGGAGTGTAACTATATTTTTAAGTATTAGAAAAGTATCGATAGTGGTATTGATAAAGGCTCAAATGGTATTAATCATCCTAGAGGTCTATCTTGGCGGCATAAATAATTAAATTCATATAATCTACCTGAGGCCTCCTCATGTGTGCGCGCACCAGGGTGTTATGTAAGCCCCAATTCCTGGCATGCCAGTGTGTGTGACCAGCATCAGCCTGCAGAATGATTTGACACTGCATGCTCTGTCTCTCTCTCTCACACACACACACACTCTGTAATGCACAGGTGCATTAGTGTAGCCACCAGTTTATTTACTGTACATGTTCACATTTTGACAAACACACAGCTATCTAATCAGGCTGTAGTCTAAATAACTGCCCACCCAGGGCGGTGCCAGAGGCCTGGCTGTGTGTGTGTGTGTGCCGCAGCGTGTAAGGAGTGTAAACTAGTAGGTGCGTGATGTTCTAACCTTGTTTCCTTCCTGCACCCTCTTCCTCCAGTTCTCACCTCTCCCCCATCTCCATCCTGCCCACCAGCTCCACCCAGTGAGTATGCTCACGCCCACACACACACACACACACACACAATCTAGCTAGCTAGCTGTAATCACAGCCGTCGGGCTAAAGACAAAGGTGTGGCTCTCCCTCTCCTTTGTTCTCCTCGGCCTGTCCTCCCAGCCTGCTATTCCCATTAAGCCTGTAAGCCCTGTTAGAGCAACTTGTGTTCTGTCTGTGTAATGAGCCCTTAAGGCAGAATGTAAACCACAAGCCCACGCCTTAACAATCGCCCAGGCCTGTGGCGGTGTATGTTAGCTATCCAACCCTGTTGTGTATTGGCTCGGTGAGCTACCGTATTCATGTTTAGCTCCTGTGTCTCCTTCCAAGCCTCATCGAGCGGTCCATCAGGGCTGCAGTAGAGCAGCACTTCCTTGACCTGAAGACCTCCATCGAGAGAGACACCAGCAGCTACGACGACAGCCCGGGGTAAACGCACGGCACACACACGGCAGCGGTCTGGTTTGTTTCTTGGTTAGCTTGCGCGTTTGACCCGCTCTCTTGGGAGTGCAAACAGAGACGCACACCTTACGACAACTAAGCTCCTATAAACCTGCTTCTTTTTGTGTTTGTGAGAAATGTCCATGGAAGTAAACACTAGAGGCATGCCGCATGTGTATACCTTACCAAATCACGCTCTTCTTATATTACACACACCCAGATGCACATTAGGAGTTCAGTACAGATGTTTACACACCTGTTTTTGATTAGTAATAACACTGGCCGCGTGGAGGTCCACAGATGACCTCAGCCTTTATTTTCAGTATTGAAATGTATGTTGAAATGAAATGTTATCCTGCGTTAGCCCTGATGACATACTGATGTCATTATTCTAACATAATAATGCTGTTTGCTTACCATGACTGGTAGCCTGTTCTGCTGCTAATATACAAATTCATGTATCATTCCAAGTGACTTTTGGTTAAAAGTATCTGCAAAATGCAGTAAATATAAAAGATGTGTTCCCACATGTCCCACATGGTTGAAACAATCAACTGACGTTTTAATTAAATAAACCCATTTGCCATTCTGCACAAAGCCATGAAGCCAGCCAGACAGTCAATGTTACCACGTCAATGGCAGGAATCCTAATGAGGAAATGTGTTGCTGCTGTCTACATACCCCGGGTGAAGGGCTTTGGTCCGCAAGACACCCATACTCTGGGAACATTTCAGCTGTTGAAGCCGTTCGAATGCGTCCTATACATAACCTCCTTGTGAAATGCATGCGGGTTGTGTGTTGACATGAAGCTACACTGACATGCAGGTTAGTTTGTTTTACCCATGGGCTTTGTCTCCTCCAGCGTGGGTTCAAGCGAATCTCCTGCCCAAAGATGCCATGGAGATGAGGAGCAACAGACGGACCCTGAGGACAGCCCCTGTGACCTGGGCGGGGAGACCCCACTCACTGAGATCCAGCAGCATGTGGAAAATGCACAGGTCGGTGAGCATGAATTTGTGCGTGCGTACATACACCCCTACGTAATAATAATAATCTTTATTTGTATAGCACTTTTCATCCATAATTGCAGCATTACAGCAGTGCATTACAGAGAGGGAATACATGCACAATCGTGCTTCCCATAAACAAATACAGAAATACAACATTCAGAAAAAGGAAGTTTAAGGAATCAGATCAGATTAAAGAATGAATGAAAGAAAAATTATAACAGATGCATAAGGTCTTTGCCTTATCCTATGTGTTGCTATGTCAGTTGACTATTAGCAACATAAGGGGTGTAAGAATTGTTAAGGTATATATGCATGCATGCAGAGGCAGCACTGTATCAAATGAAATCACTGTTAAACCAACATACTCAGGAGAGACAGAAGGACATTTCTCATGGCTACGGTCCTCTCACTCTATTCGTTTGTTCCTAGGCTAAATTGTTGATATTATCAGCACAGTATGTCATTGTTCCCCGATAGTTTCTAGAATTGTTGGAATTCTATTATGTAGGAAGGAAAGGCCAGCGGTTCACAAACACATGCACACCATTGCACACCAAGAGATGATGCACATAGACACACGACATCAGCACACCCAAAGGCATCCTGGATTTCCCCTAGTAAATCAATAAACAGCCATCTAATCTTATTTCATGCACACGGTGTGTATTATTCTCATTAGGTCCTGGTTATAAAGGAATGAGTGCATGGCCCATCAGAGCTTTTCAGATTAGATTATAGAAATGGCGATAATAATTTACTGATGTCACAGAGACGTCCTCATGCATTGTAAGGCATTATATAGAGAAATGATATGCTGGCACAATGTGTTAGGCTGGTATAACCAGACCCAAAACTCACTTAGTGAATAGGCTTTGGACACGCTCCATTGGGGATTGTTTCCAGTCATATCCTAATGGGCGTAGACTACTGTCGGAGCAAAACACAAACCCGCTTGATGTCATTGCATTTAGCCACCCCCACTTGGTTGCTGATTGGTCCCCGCTTCAGAGCTGTAGGTCAAGCCTTCACGCGAAATAGGGTTTGTCCAATGTAATCAGTCAGGTGGAGCCAGGCTAACAAGGTGTACCGTACATGAGATGGCTGCTCTGCTTCTTTGACCTCAACTCAGTGTTTGCCACCATATGTATTCTCCTAGCAGGGGGAGGGCATTGCCCTGAAGGAGAGCTCCAGGATGGACCTGGGCACAGAGGCCCTCGTGGACACTGAGAACAACATCAACACTGCCAGGTGGGGCTGCATCCACACATTCACGGTTAAGCCCGTTGCACACTGCGCATTTTGAACCTGCATGGAGCCTGGAAATACATTGTAGAAGCAGGAAAAACACTAGGAATAATCACTTAAAAGAAAGAATATTGTTTTTGTTTCTTAGCCCCGCCCTCTTGCCCCACCATTTAAGTGACTTAACGGTTGGTGATAGTTGAATTCATATAACTTTGTTGCTCACCTGAAATGTTGTCATTATGTGTTAAAATATTTGACTTCAAATACAATTTGACTTCACCGCAAATATTAGTCAGCCATAAAGGCAGTGCTAATACATTTAAATGGAACGATTGGAAACCAAAAAGTACAACGCATGCTGCTGTTATCAAAATTTCAGCTGGCCACTGATTGGCCCGATTGCTCTCTGCACGGTCGACAAACGCTTTTGCATTGAGGGCTTCCAGACATATTCCCGGCGAAATGAAATTTGGACCATCCTGATCTCGTGAGGCTAGTAGCAAAGCACACACTTTTAACACGATTATATACGCTCGTTATTCATTATAGACGGAAATGTAATGTTAGTGAGTTTATATTATTTCAGAATATTTGAGAAGTCAGCTAGAACCAATGAAAGCTTGTTGTCGACACAAGCATGGATTTGCAGGATGCGCGGTAGCCACAGAATACACAGTGCTCAATGCTGGTCCTATCAGACTGCGAGATGCAGGGAAGTCCGGAGAAGCATTCTCCGTCATATGCGTTGGCTGAGTTTCCTTGAGCTCAATGGCCGCCATAATACGTTCTCATATTAACACCCGTAGGCGTGCCAGATCGCCATCAGTAGGGGAGCTGTTGGCGCCTAAAAACGAGAGTATCCTGGGGTCTTTTTTTTTATCATGTTGAGCTAAACTCTCCTAACTATGTGCACACTGTCTTCACACACACATGCGCGTCAGATAACATTAGCTAATCTGTGAAATCATAACTTCTGAATCATATGACTCACATTGATAAACTGATAGACGCACCATGGTCCAAACATCATTTTATGTTTCTTGGGAACCATCAGTCAGTCGGCTTTCCACCGGGCTGAAGCTATTTCATGCCAGCGCCATGGAGACGAGTGACATCACAGGCTGAAAGATCAACATTCAGGATCCCCAGTACAAACCAGTGAAGAAAACAACCAGGCCAGTTTATCTGATAAAGTGCTGCGGGGATATTTTAACAAATGTTCGGAAGTCTTTAGATTGACCTGTTCTATTACCCAGGGGCTTATTGACTGTGAAACTGTGTTTAGTTTCACATGTGCGTCTTTCTTCGCCGTGTTGGTCCATGGCAGTAGGCCAGGGTTTGGTAAATACGATTCAGCACTCACAGTGAGGCCTTGTAAGATGTAGATAGGATCCCAAAGTGGGATGCATGGCTCTAGGTCATGGCTAAAGTGCTAACCTTAGTCAGCCGCTAATCATTTGTAAATGTTACCTCAGACTAGAAATACAAACCTGTTTTATTTAGTCTGTATTATTAGTAGTATTATTATCATTATTATTACTATTATCATTATTATGGTGTTATTGGTATTTAATAGCATGTATTGCTTTTTGTCATGGGATGGCATGGGTTTTAGTGCGTTTTATGTGCATGTGTAACAAGTCACTGTCTTTGTGTTTTCAGGCAAGACGGCAAACTCTGTGACAACATGGAGCACACGGACATCATAAGCTGTGTACGTAGCCAATGCCATACTGTAGCCATCTCTAGTTCCATGTGGTCAGCATTTAGCTGCCTTACCCAGCTCACTCACAAACATCCCCCCCTTCTCTCTCTCTCTCTCTCCCCCACCTCCTCCCTCCATCTTTCTCTCACTCTCTCGCTCTCTCTCTATAGGACCCAGATCAGAACGCTAACACAAATGAGACTAACTTGAACCACCTGTCGTCATGCCAATCAAACAATGGCCACGCCTCCCCCCTCCAGCTCTTCCCTGACAGCCAATGGGATGGTAGGTTCAGCACACTCAGACCCACTGTCACACATCCAAAAATCCAAAAAGAGGAAAATAAAATGTATACATATAATGAATATAGAAGTTGAAGAGGTATTTTGCAATAGCCAAAATCACTATCTAAAACAAATTATTTCTAACTAAATGCACGCTTGTCCGCACACAAACACACACCCAACCTGCTACAGATGCAGCCTGTTGAGCTCTCATATACGTTGCTACTGTAATTTTAAACTACAATTTTCATTTCACATTTAGCTCAACACTAGATTAGAACCACTGAGCCTTTTTTTAGTTGTCAAAACACAATACAAAGCGATTTATAGAATGTTCTCAGTCATGGAATTAACCCAAGTCACTACGGATTATGGCAATGAGTCTATTGCATTTGCTTATTTACTCAAACAAAACAATGTGGAATAATATCACACTTTATTTAGAAACATCAATGCGTGTGTGTAATTTTGCGCGCACACACATGCATCATCTTTTAGTTTTTGTTTACCTAGTGCTGGTGCTACAGGATAGCGTGCATGTGTGGGTGGCAACAAGAACAGTGTTCTTGTTTGGCTGAGAAGCCATCTAGTGGCAGAAAGTATAGAAAAAAGACTATTCTACAGAATGTAATAAAGGCCAGATGAAGTCCTCAGATTATACTGCTGAAAGAGGAAAAATAAATTAAAAAAACATGATATGAACCAAAACGTTGCTCAAAAACCGAGATATGAACCGAACTGTGGATTTGGTGAACCGTTACACCCCTATCAACCACTCAGTGTAAGTCTATCAATGGCAGATGACCTGACTGCGCATTTTTTCCCACCATCTCTCTCTCTCTCTCTCTCTCTCTCTCTCTCTGTCATTCTCTCTCTGTCTTCCACCTATGCCTTCCCCCGCCATCTCCACAGCATTGCCCCCCTCCCATTTTCACCTCCCCCCCATAGACTTCTCCTGTATGCATCTGCAGCGGGAAGGCCGGGGTAAGTGTCTCCATCCACCCAGCCCTTCCCGTGTTCCTTCCCCACCGCCCCTCTACATGTGGACCCGTGTCTCTGTCTGTCACAGCTTTCCCTCTCAGCCTCTGCACTGGCTAACATGTCCGTAAGCTGAACACGCTAAACAGGACGACAGCAAGCCCCCCTCCACCCCCTCCCCTTTTTAATGACCCTCCCTCCTTCCACCTCTTTTAGCTTTGAGCTGACTCAGCTGGTTAGCGCAGAGATGAGACTAGAGGCTGTCGATCCGACCTGGCACACACTCTGTGCGTGTGTGTGTGCGTGTGCGCGTGTGTCTTATGTGATTACCTCATATGGTAATATGATACTGATCCTATTCTTCTTTTGTTTTCTTCTCCACTGCCCCTCCCCTGCCATCTCCTCCTACCATCTCCTCTCCCCTCCCCTCCTCCTCTCCTCTCCTCCAGACCCAGTCCCAGCCTATAAGTGTTGGCATGACGACAGTGATGTGGGCGAGGCCCAGCTGTCCCCCCTGGCGGGCCGCATGGTGCCCCTGCCTCCCCTGCCTCTCCTGGAGGAGGAATGGGAGGATGGGGAGAGGGAGGAGCCTTCCCGCTCCCACCCCCACCTCCCGGCGCGCCGCTTCCTGGACTTTGGGGCGCACGGAGCCCAGCGCTTCCTGCAGCAGGACCCTGACTCTACCTCTCCCACCAAGGCCCCCAGGTAGGGGAGGGGGCCGTGTCAGGGGGCCAGACTCATTACACGGTCATAGAAAACAGTAAAACTAGAAGCAGGACTGCCTCCCGCTATGCTGCGTTCACATGAAACACGGCAAACCGGTTATCGTATTAGTGGACGAGAGCACGACGGCACGCCGTTGACAGTTCAAATATTTAAACGCTTTGCCGTCGTCCGCGACGGCATTGACAACCCGGATGATCGTAGCTCCCTCACACACGGAGAAAACATCAAGAAGGTAATGTTTTTGGTGCAGCAACACTAGAATACTAAATCAATACAAAAATAATTACATAAAACAGCTGCTACTAAATAATTGTATTATGTATATATTATTGTCAATTTATAAACAATGTGACATCACCATAGCAACTGCAATTCCGTTGCCGTATCTGCCGTGTTCCAAGTGAATGCAGCATATGTCTCGCAGAGCCAGCCATGTCTGGGGCACCGTGCTGGCTAACTGCGTCTTGATCCGCCTGCTTGACGGGAGCGGTATTTTGATTGACATGCACAATGACCAGTTGGACGTTGAACTGACAACGCTAACAGCCGGTGAAAATCTATAACCCCTCTTCCCGATAGTGTTGTTGAGCTTACATGGTGAAGTAAAGTACTAATGGACATAAGAGGCTTACGCTAGCCTCTAGCTAGCATGTCCCTGCTGAACATGGCATGGCCTCTGGCCTCTTCTCCCCCAGGATTCGCAGGGCCTCGTTGGGTTCCAAAGAGGTGACGAGAGGAGGAGATTCTGTGTCCCACCAGCTCAGCAGGAAAGTGCAGCACCTGAAGAAGAAGATCAAGCAGTTTGAGGAGCAGTTTGAGACAGAGAGGAACTACAAGGTAAACACACCGCCTCATCTCTCCCACCCGGCTTAGCGGAGCTGTAGGTAGGATTTCAAAGGTACACATGTAGTGGAATTAGTTAGAAGTGGCATAGACATCCGTTAGCGATCAGAAAGGCATGGGTATTGTTGTGGTATAATAGCAGACAGTACTGCGCTTGTGATGACCTTTCCTTGTCTCCTATCTGCCCTCCTCATGTCTTCCTCCCCCCATTTCTCTCCCTTCTCCTTTCTCTCTTCCTCCAGCCATCACACGGGGACAAGGCTGCTAACCCCAAAGTTCTCAAATGGATGACCGACCTCACCAAGATCCGCAAGCAGATTAAAGGTAGAAAGAAGTGTGTGTGTGTGTGTGTGTGTGTGTGCGCGCGCGCAAGAGATGCAGCAATAGCATAGCTTATTGTGTGTGTGTGTGTGTGTGTGTGTGTGTGTGCGCGCGCGTGTGCACTATGCATGTGCACTCTGCATGTGTGCACGTGCACTCTGTGTGTGTGTGTGGGGTACGTAGCCTCTCTGTCCCCCTGTTAGTCTCAGGTAGCGCTCCTTATCCTCCCCCTCAAAGGTGAGGCATGCTGCATGCTGCCCCATCCCCACCAAACACACACACACACTATATATATTTTATATATGCTGTGTATGTTGGTGACCCCTGCTGGTGGCTGAGGGGAGCACAGCCAGAGACCAGACACCACCAACTGCTGTCAGTGTCCCCGTGTGTTCCAAGCCCCCTCTGTGTCATGTGACCGCGCCACCCCCCCCTTTCCCCCTTCCCCCAACTTTCTCTTGCTATTAATGCTAATAGAAAAATAATGCCATCACCCGCTCTCCCCTTCCTCCCTCCTCCTCGTCCCGCCCACCGACCGGCCGGCACGGTTGATTGGTTGATTGGTTGATTGACCGCACGGCCGCCCAGGACGCCAGCACCACCTTTTACCCAGAAGCACCTTGAGGCACCAGGCTGTGCTCCACTCACACAGACGCCATCATCCTGCTCCCTGTCCATCCTCCTCCTCCTCCTCTCCCTCCTCCTCCCCCACCTCCTCGTCCTCCTCCCCCTGCACCTGCTCACCCCCCCATCACACACTTACCCCCCCGCGCCACCCCTACACAGGCCTGTTCTCTAGACAGTGTCACATCAGTAAGTACCCCTCGGCAGTAAGTAGTCCCTCTGCACTATACACTAGCATTAGCATTAGCCTGCTCTGCATGCTAGCCTACAGGGAAATGTTAAACATGTTGTTGTGTGTGGGTGTGCGCGCATTTTTTTTCTAGGTTACTTAATACTGTACACAGGCAGGATAATCTACTAGTACAAGTAGGGTTGGGTACCGATTCTGAAACCTACCAGATCAATATCTACTGGATCAAATTAGAAAGCAAATGCTAGTACCTCATTTTGGTGACACTTGGATTTGTTGATTGAAATATTTTCCTCCTGGTGCTCCGAAATGGACAAAGGAAACAGAATCACCATCCACTGCATGTAATTGCTAGTTTGATGACAGCAGGTACCGTTAACTAGCTACGTTAAATGTGCTTAACATGCGTCAATATCTTTTCAAATAAAACAGAGATGATCTGCCTGCATACTATTCATCTCACTGAATAGGGTAAGTTACGTGGCTAATTGTTAGTAATCCGTCAAGGGGATGCTGCCTTGTAAAAGTATAAAAAGATTATAAATGCAATCGCTGGCGGCGATTATCAGTTTAGGCACCAGAAAACGGTACCCAACCCTAGGAACGAGTTTCAAATAATGTTGTATTTGCAATTTGGTCTTAACCCCAGAACCTCAAAACGAACGGTTTTGTAAACCTATCAGACCACATATCAGACCCCTGCTTTAAACCTCATAACTCCTCCAAATCACCAGGTTTATCTTTGTGGCAGTGCATATGTGTGTGTGTGTGTGTGTGTGTGT